>JANAVB010026034.1:0-42873 GCA_029216955.1 Iris pallida | reverse complement strand
TTGATGGTACTAACTACACTTATTGGAAAACACGGATGAGTTTCTTCTTGAAATCTCTTGATTTGACTTATGGGCTATTATTCTTGATGGCTATCAGAAGCCACCTCGTATAAATGTCGAGGGAGTTTTGGTTGAAAAACCCAAAGCAGTTATACAGAGGAAGAAAAGAAAAAGGCCAGTCTTGATGCACGTGCCATTAATGCTCTTTTTTGTGCCTTAGACAGAACAGAATTTAACAGGGTATCTACATGCACAACGGCAAATGTGTGTGGAAGCTTCTCGAAGTTACACATGAAGGCACGACTCAAGTCAAGGAGTCAAAAGTCAGCAGACTTACTCAAGAGTACGAGGCGTTCAAAATAAGCCAAATAAACAGTCACACAAATGTTCGAGAGGTTCTTGGATATTGTAAACCCTTTGTCCTCCTTAGGCAAAGATTACAGTAACCACGAAAAGATTCGCAAACTCCTGCGAGCTCTCACCAAGAACTGGATTCCAAAGGCTACAGCTATCATTGAAGGAAACGACCTCACCATAATGTCACTTGAAGTACTCATGGGTAAACTACTCACTCATGAACTGGAGCTACAAGATTTTGAAGAGCCTGCTCCAAAGGAGAAGACTATCGCCCTCAAGGCTCAGCACAGAAAAGCTGCTGAAGATGACTCAGACAGCAGTGGATCTGACGCTGAAGATCAAGCTCTCCTAGCAAGGAAGTTCAAAAGATTCATGAGACATGAGAAGAAGTCAAAGAGAACAACAGCAACAACTGGTATCAAGAAGATGCTGTCTGCTATGGCTGTAAGAAGAAGGGACATATGAAGAAGGACTGTCCCATCAACTCATCATCGAGCAAGAAGAACAACAGGTATGAAAAAGGCAACCTGAAAAGATCAACGTCTCGGAAATATGCCAACACCCATATGGCATGAAGTGAAGCTAGCGACTCAGAAGATGAACATTCAGAGGACGCTGCAAACATCTGCTTCATGGCAATCGATCAGGTACCTACTGAACCTGTAGAAACATATGATGACTTCACCTTTGAGCAATTAGGAGATACCTTCAGTGACCTGATGCTTGACTACAGGAAACTGCGTAGTAAATCAGACCGCTAAGAAGGTACTCAAAGAGTACAAAGGAGAAATAGGAAGACTTACCGACCTACTAGCTGAGGTTAGAGCTAATGTTAGTGAGTCTGGTGAGCTTTCCTCTATAAAGTCTTATTACACGAGACTAAACAGTCATCCGAAGAGAAAGACAAGATTATAGACCAATTGAGAGAAGATCTTTCTAGAGAAAAGAAAAGTCTTCAATCTGCACAAATCAGAATGGAATCACTCACTTCTGATTATACTAAGTTATATGACACTTCCAAAGGTTGGAAATTAGGTTAGGAAAACAGCCTGAGCCTGCTGCTTCCTATCCTAATACGTGTCACTTACCGAGAATTCGGAACATTCCCAAGCCAAACATTGTCAGACCAAACCATATAAACCTTTACCCCAAAAGGTTAAGCCCAAACATGATCATAGGTATGCATTCTTCTATACTAGAAAACCTAAACCTACCAACCATGCACACCACTCAGCTTTCAACACTCGACATGCACAATGTCATTATTGTGGCCTCATTGGTCATATATCATCTGCATGTAGAATGAGAAAGCTTGTAGATTTAAATATTTATGCTTGGATACCTAAAGCTAACAATTCAGGACCCTACAAGAAATGGGTACCAAAGGTTTCATCTGCAAACTGTTTTGTAGGTGGAACACCCTTCACATGCTAGAAGCAAATGGATCCTCGACAGCGGTTGCTCACGGCATATGACCGGTGACGCTACCATATTTGCAACACTGTCGAAGAAGAAGAAGGAAGGTTATGTTTCCTTCGGTAATAATTTGAAAGGGTATATTATTGGTTTGGTAAGTCTCCCTATCCCGTGATTAAAGATGTCTGTCTGGTTACCGAGTTGAAACATAATCTCAGCATAAGTCATCTAGCTGATCATGGTTATGGTATCAACTTTGGCAAAGACAAATGTACTATAGTTGATAGCTGAACTGTAGTACTATCTTTGAAGGAATCAGGGAAGACAATATATATGTTTTCTATCTGCTGGAAGAAGCTAACATTTCAGGTAGATGCTTAATGGCCAAAAGTGATGAGAGTCATCTATGGCACATGAGACTCGGTTATGCAAACATGGATACAATTTCAAGATTATCCACAAAGAAGTTAGTACGTGGTTTACCAGACATAACATTCAAGAAGGATTCGGTATGCAGCCAATGTGAAAAACAAGGCTACCAGATCCACATTCAAGTCTGTAAACGCAGTATGTACTACTAGACCTCTATAATTGCTACACATGGATTTATTCGGTCCTAGCAGAGTTGCTAGCCTCGGAGGTAAATTATATGCATTTGTTATTGTAGATGATTTTTCTAGATACACGTGGGTATATTTCTTGACACGCAAGAATGACGCATTATCCGAATTTGTCGTTTTACAAGAAAGTACAAAATGAAAAAGGTTACATGATCACTCGAATTAGAAGCGATCATGGAGGCGAATTCGAGAATGCTGATTTCGAGCAATTTTGTGACACACCGGTTTCATACACGAGTTCTCCTGCCCTAGAACTCCACAACAAAATGGAGTTGTGGAACGTAAGAACAGAACTCTAACCGAAATGGCCAGAGTGATGTTAAATCAATTTAGCCTACCCAAATACTTCTGGGCTGAAGCTGTCAATACAGCTTGCTTTGTGCTCAATAGAGTTCTAATTCGACCCAAATCGAAGAAGACTCCATTTGAGTTATGGTTTGATAGAATTCCTTCAGTTTCATACTTTAAGATTTTGGCTGTAAGTGCTTTATTCTTAATACTAAAGACAACTTGGGAAAGTTTGACGAAAAGGCCGATGAAGGTATATTTCTAGGTTATGCGGCCAAGAGCAAAGGGTACAGAGTCTTCAACAAACGTACCATGATCATCGAAGAATCAATCAACGTCACTTTTGATGAAATAACCAAATGACTCACGATGATAGTGATGAAGATCTGCCTACATCAAGTTCAACATCAGCTGAACCTGAACCAAGCTCTGCACTAGCTGAACCCCCTAGAGGAGATCCAGGAACCAGCTACCTACAGAGTCTACCGAAGAGGTTAAAATTCACAGCTGATCATCCACAAGATTTGGTAATTGTGACATTACCAAAGGAGTAAGTACTCGATCATCCAGTAGAGATATTGTTTCTAGTGTTGCATTTATTTCACAGCTAGAACCTAAATCTATTGATGAGCATAGTGATAGTTTCTGGATAGATGCCATACAAGAGGAATTGAACCAATTCGAACGGAATCAAGTTTGGGAACTTGTTTCCAAGCCTATTGATCATCCGGTCATTGGCACCCGTTGGATATTCCGAAACAAACTAAATGAGGATGGTTTAGTAACTCGTAACAAGGCTCGACTCGTAGCTCAAGGATACAATCAAGAAGAGGGTATCGACTACGATGAGACTTATGCCCCAGTTGCGAGATTAGAATCCATTCGAATGTTATGTGCATTTGCATGTTTTCATGATTTCAAACTTTTTCAAATGGTTGTAAAAAGTGCTTTTCTAAATGGCTTTATAAAAGAAGAAGTTTTTGTAGCACAACCTCCGGGTTTCACGGATTTCAAAAATCCTGACCATGTTTTCAAGTTGAAGAAAGTCTTATATGGTTTGAAACAAGCCCCTCGTGCTTGGTATGACCGTCTAAGCTCTTTTCTACTTGACAATGGTTTTTCAAAAGGAAAGGTTGACACTACACTATTTATTAAATCTTTTAATGGTAAGTTGCTTTTAATTCAAATCTATGTTGATGATATCATATTTGGATCCACTGATGAATCTCTTTGTCAAGAATTTTCTAAGTGTATGCAGAATGAGTTTGAGATGAGCATGATGGGAGAGCTGAAGTTCTTTCTCGGATTGCAAATCAAACAAACCGACAATGGGACGTTCATTAATCAAGCCAAGTACACAAAAGATTTGCTAAAGAAGTTCATCTGGACAATGTCAAACCTATTGGCACTCCGATGGCAACTTCAACAAAGCTTGATTCTGACGAACAAGGCAAGCCAGTTGACACACGTAAGTATCGAGGTATGATTGGTAGTTTACTTTACTTAACTGCTAGTCGTCCAGATATAATTTTAGTGTTTGCCTGTGTGCACGTTTTCAAGCTAACCCAAAGGAATCACATCTGACCGCAGTTAAGCGTATCTTCCGATACCTTAAGGGCACTTCTTCTGTCGGCTTGTGGTATCCCAAAACTAAATCCTTTGACCTTATTGGTTATTCGGATACAGATTTTGCTGGATGCAAGGTTGATAGAAAAAGTACTAGCGGTACATGTCATTTCTTAGGCAAGGCTCTAGTCTCTTGGTTTAGTAAAAAGCAAAATTCTGTAGCCTTATCAACAACAGAGGCTGAGTACATCGCCGCAGGACGTTGTTGCGCTCAGATTTTGTGGATGAAACAAACCCTAGAAGACTTTGATTTATTTTTCACACATATTCCTATTTTCTGTGATAACACGAGCACTATTAATTTGACTAAGAATCCTGTATGTCACTCTCGTACTAAACATATCGAGATTCGGCATCATTTTCTTAGAGATCATCATCAAAATGGAGATATAAACCTTGTGTACATAGATACTAAAAATCAATTAGCTGACATCTTCACTAAACCTCTAGCGGAAGATCGCTTCAATTATTTACGTCGAGAATTAGGAATTTTGGACGTCAGTAATATAATTAATTTTAATTTTATGATTATATATCATTATGCATAACTGTATTAGAGACAAGCTAATAAAGAGTCTGTCTGTCACCACAACTACGGTTGAAGCGAAGCGGTACTTAAGAGTTCCCCGGTGAACCTCCGCCAGCTGGGACAGTACTCCTACAGCTAATCTGAGACAGTCACTGTATAATAACATTTAATTCATAAAATATTATTAATTATGTTATTTGAAGACTAAAATAACTAATCTTTGAATTAAATATTTGCAACGAGTCAATGAAAAAGAAGTAGCAAAAATCAACCTGAAAGAACCCTAGGCGAATTCGGCCAGAGCTCTGACCGAATTCCGCCCGAGTTCGATTAAGGATGTATGTGTATATATATATCCAGAGCCCGAGAGCTTCTTCTCTTTCATTGCTTCCAAACCATATTGACGAGGATAGTGATGATGAGATGTGATTTGATTATTAGTGACATTCTATTGTATACTTGGAAATGCTCCGACATTCCAAGTTTTTATCATTACTTTTTATCTTCATGGACATGTTTATGATGTTTCATTTATGACATCTCAGTTTATTTTAGCATTTTGTTTAGCACTATCTCTTTATACTGCTTCTTCATTACAAACTGCCTGTGAAATAGCATGCCTGAGATTTCTTTTATGTTTTTGAAACTTTACATGCCTGTGATGATGTATGTTTACTCTTATACTTTTTATTTGTTATGTTTTCTCACTTTTGTTCCTTATGATTAATTGCGGGGGAGCCTTCTGCATTTAATGCGGGGAGCCTTATCTTGTGCAATTATTTGCTAAGTGACAAAGGGGGAGAAAATTAAAAATGATCTAACATTTTTTTGAGTTAAATACAGGTTATGAACAATTTCACGTTTTGATTATTTTTGAACAAGCTTAATGTTATATCATTCATAGTTTGTCAATTATCAAAATAGGGGAGATTGTTGGCCCATTGGTCATATGGTCAACCTGATTTTAATAATTGATCAAAACTCTGTCTGGATATACGAAGCTTGTTGGGACATCTCAGCTTCTTGGACATAAGCAATTGGATATTCACTCCGTTCAAGACTGAAGATCTGTTTGCCTACTTGAGTCTGTACTTCCTATGCAATATAATTTTTCACTTTAGTTGAGTCTAGGAATACGTTGTACACCGAGTCGCACTGGCAAATAGGCTATCCCCAAAATAGTTCAAAATGTTTTTAAAATGACCTATCAAAATGTTTACAAAAGGTTTTCAAAAAGGTTTTCAAAAATCACCAAAACTCTATTTTAAAACCCAAACCTAACCCTGACAGAGTTCGGCCAGAGTTCGGCCAGAGTTCGGCCAGAGTTCGGTTGATTTTTGAATTCTCTGGAACTTGGTCCTCCTGCAGTTGCGGATTTGACCGAGATTTGCTCATCGAGTTCTGCCCGAATTCTGCCCGAATTCTGACAGAGTTCTCCCTTTGGAATTCCTATAAATAGAGATGGATTTCGATCATTTCAATTCACTCATTCACTTTCAATCTTCTCTCTATCTAAAAAGTTTTCTGCCTTCCAAAGAGTTTTCTAGAGCTTTCATTTTCAGATCCCAAGCCAGTTACAATCCTCTAGTCGATTTGCCAGTGCGGTACGGTCTAGAAGTTTCTGAGAGATTGTAATCAGAAGGCTTGATTGAAGAATACCTCTTCACATTTAAAGTTGGACGAGTTCTTCGTATCAAAGCTCGCGTTGTAGAAGTTGCAAGGACTTCGTAAGAAAACTTACGGTTTTTCCTATAGTGGATTCAACTGGTAGCAAGAGTTCTACCGACTGGATTAGTCCTCAACAGAGGGATACCAGTATACATCGCTGTCTTTGCATTTGCTTTCTGAACTCTGCCTTTACATTATTTCAACTGTGATTATATACTGTGATTGTGCTGCTAACTTTTTTTAATTAGCATTATTCCGCTGCCAACTCTATTCACCCCCTTTAGAGTATTACGCTTTACTATATCGTTCCTACACGATGGACACTCTGTTACGTATCCATGTGTCATAGGGTCGACACGAGACCCGTATCAGTCGAGGAAACTCGACTGATACGTGCGGTTTGGACCGCGTCGTGCAGAGATGCACACGTCTCGTGCTCGCGACACAGGACACGACGCATCTCGTGCTCGTGTCCTCGTGTACGCCACATGAAGGACTACACGTTAGTGTCATCACGAGACACCCAAGTGTCGTATCCGCGCGATACGACACGCTCGAAGTTGCCCCCGCGCGGTGTGCTGACAGCGCGTGTCCAGTACGAGTGAGATTTCTCACTCGACACGACACGACGCGACACCAAACTTTGGGGGCATGTTCGCAGACATTGCCCCCTCGTGTCCACCAATTTTGGTATGTCCTAGTGGCCTGTGCAGTGCACACGAAGGGTGTGGTAGCAGGGCACTGAGCGCGTGTATTGTGCAGTGAGTTCGTGTCCGTTTTGGACACGGACACGACTCGAAAATGTGTCCAGTAAGTTAGGGTTGTGACCTAGAAGTCTAGGGCTATCAGAAAATAATTTGTTTCATATTTTAACAAAAACACTTCCTTTGTGGCATTTCATCAAACAAGGTTTCCTAGCCTAGGATACGTGTCCCATACAGACACCAAACCAACTCTAAATCCTACCAAACTTGACCTACAGTTCCCTGGTACCTAGATGCATGCAAATATGAAGAGAAAACACAATATTAACATGGGTTGAGGGTATTTACCTATTGGTGCAATTCCAAGGAAAATCAATGAAAAGGGGGTGTGTCCTTCAACTTGATGATGCCCAAAGCTTCCAAATTCTTGATTGCTAGCTTCCCTTAGCACCCTTGATGTTGTAGGGTCCCAATACAAAAGACTAGAGTGAATTTGGATCAATATTGATCAAGTTGTGGGTGTTTGAAGAAATTGGAATTTTCTAGGATTAAAATTCATGTAAAATTTTCATGAATTAATGTGGTGAGGTTAAATAGCAAGTGTGGCTGCTAGGGGGGGTCCTTGGCCGGCCATGGCATGGGGGGGGTGTCCTTGCCCTTTCCTTCATGGTTAAGGCAAGACTTTAGGTAAAGGGTTAAGATATTTTGAGTAATTCATGGTAAATATCCCATAAAGTAAATATCAAGATATTTTTCTTACTTTAACCAATGTAAATATCTATCCCCTTATCATTCTAGGTTAGTAAGTAATCTCTAGGTTAGGCTAAACTTGGTTAGGGCTCTCATGACACTTAACAATAATTAGACAATAATAAAAACACATAAATACAAATAATTCCAAATAATTTCTAGAAAATTACCAAAATACCATTTAGGCTAAAAAGTCCTAATATGATGTTCTAAGCCTATGGCTAGGCTCACATGATCATGGTTAGTCTCTGGGTTATGAAAAACTAGGGTTTACACTAAGGTTTTGCTAGTAAGTCACAAGTCATAAGTCATGACTTAGAAAATGGTTTAACTTAACTAAAATCACCAAAAACATATTATGACTAAAATACCACTAATAAATAATAAAAATAATAAATTTTCAAAAATATCCCAATTTCAAAACTGGGTGTTACAGCACGCCTTTCTGTTCTTCATCAGTATCCATTGCCAATCCCACCTTTATGAATTCATCTTTGTACATGCGAGAATCATTGCAGTATACTTCAACCCCCATGAAAGGATTTAAGTCTGTAACTTCTTTCTGTACTTCTCTATTGCCATCCACATATTTGAAACATTGGTGGAGAGTAGAAGATACAATGTTATGTTCGTGGAGGAATGGTCTTCCCAGCAAAGCATTGAGCCATGATTATCAATCACGTAGAAAGTCACCTTCATACGAAGATTGCCGATTTGAAGTTTCAGGCGTATCTTCCCCAAAGGTTCACTTCTTTCTTGATTGAACCCCAAGATAGTAGTGATAGTTGTGGAAAGGTTATGCACAGGGATCTTCAAAACATCCAGTAAAGTCTTTGGCATAATGCTAAGTGCAGACCCTGGGTCAATCAGAATGCGATCGACTTTCATGGTGTCCATATATCCCGTGAAGTAGAGAGGACGATCATGATGATTGTCTTCTAACAACATGTCATCTTGTGTAAAGGTGATATTAGGCATTAATTCAAATACACTATGACAATGTGTACAGCTGACAAATTCCTTTTCAGGCTTCTTGAGGAAGGCAAGACAAGCATCAGCCTGTATCAAGGCTTTACTCAACGTTTCTCGAGTTTCTTTCGAGAGACGTAAGAGTTCGAAGATTGACAATCTCGCTGGAGTGTTAGCCAATTGAGCCAGTATATCAAAATTATATGGCTTCTCAAGTCCGAGAGATGAGGACTTCTTTAATACTTTATCAAAGCGGACATGTTGCTTTCCCTTGTCTGCTGATGTTGGTTTGGAAGGGATTGGTTCCACTACTGGCGAGGATGTAGATGGTATATTCTCAGTAGGGGAAGATGATGCAGGAATAACATCAAGAGATAGGGCAGGATTCTCTTGAGTTTTGGGATACTCTCGGAGGTAAGGTCTCCTAGATCTGGTATCGATTAAAATTTCTTCTTCTGCTACAGGTTCAAAGGATACCATGTTGCAGCTCTTTGATTTAGTTTTAGAACGCTTCTTTTGATTGGGAAGAAGGCGCTTCAAAATCTACCACTAGATCTGGATGAATCTACATGATTTCTCCTTTGTCAGTGGATAGCGGAACAAGACCTTCATTTTGGGGAGGTAAAAGATTTATGATCTCGAGAGTAGCCCTCAGAATGGGGACAACACCATCTTGCACTAGTTGCAGTGGAAAGTCACCAAATTATACAGAGATGACATTGGTCGTCACAATCTTCTCATCCTGTTGGAGAGTAACTGCACCAGAGTTGACCATCTCTTGGATTTTGCCTTTGAACACGTAACATGCTCGAGTTGGATGCCCTATAAACCTATGATAAACACAATATTTAGGATGATCAGTCTTGCCAACTTCTTCTGGCCGTTTTGCCTCTGGCAGTTGAAGCTTATTGCTTTTGATCAAGCAATCGAAGATGCTCATAATATCATCTTCATCGAAAGAATACTCTTCGTTTGGACGAGGTACTTTTAGTGGTGGTACTGACGGAGTGGGTGTAGTCTGAGCAATATTGATAGCCAATGATTCTTTGCCCATAAGATTAATGGCCAACGTTACCTTACCTTTGCGATTGTTCTGGCGATTATTGCTGCTAGATGTAAGATATTCATCTTGGTTTGGATCAGCCATTTGAACTCCTAACTGTTTGAACTTTTCAGTACTAACCTCCGGAGCTTTGACATTTACAATGAAAGAAGGCCAATCTTAAAATTGTGTCGATCCTGTCCACATGCTGATAATAGACAACGAGTTTGATTTGCAAATGTCTATTATTACAGCAGATGGAGTTCCTAGAGGCATTTTAAGTGCCTTTCGGCGAAATCTATCTATTGTTATAGCAGACATAGTCATATTGTTGACCCCCTCATAGAATCGTTCCAAGAATATTTGCTTGAAACCAGAAAAAGAAGTTATGCAGCCATCAGGCAAACTACGTTACTAGTCATATGCTGCACCGGCTAAACAATCGACAAATACCCTGGTAAGAAGAGCATCATTTGGTTGTAATTGATCAGTCATCACTTCAAAGTGATTGATATACTGACTCGAAGAAGTGCTGCCATCAAACAGCATAATGGTAGGCAGCTTATATTTAGGAGGAAATTGAACCTCCTTCTATTTTGCAGGATAAGGTTGTTTTATCCCAAGTCTTTGTAGACCATCTTTCTGCTTGAAGGCCTCGAACTGTGTCACAACCCGCACCATAGTTAGGGCACGAGAACGTAACAACGCCCAGCCTACGCCGCAGTGTCGGCGGTAGAACGCTGTCCTAGATCTCAATGCATCTAACAGTATAAGACTAACAGTTTATACTCCCCGAATGGGGGTGACATAGCAGATACAGACTCAATCACATCTAAGGTAAAGTATAATAAGGATAGATAAAACATAAAATCTAAAAGAGATACAGGAGATAGAAGTCTATGTGTCTAAGATACATAATCCCAGAAATACATCTCAAAACTCAAATACATACAATAATCCACAAAGTAAATACAACTCCAGACAAAATGAAATAACTACCTAAACAACCCCTACTGTGTCTCCTCTAGGCTAGCAGGCAATCCCAGGCCATCTGTAAAATTTATTAATAGGTCCAGTCAGGACAGGAGCGAGCACATTACATCTCAACAGTTCATAGCAGGTTAGAAAATATAATCATGCAGTAAAGTAAGATACAAGTACTGAAAGAAATATTGTATGTAAACAGAGAGAGAGCTGTAATAGAAATATCTACTATAAATAAAGAGCTACCAGTGACTAGTGATTTAGAGCACAAAGTCGACATGTGAACGGCTTGATTGTACATGGCTATACTAAAGAGGCGTACATGGCTATTCTACTTTGGAATTGTTCACATGGCTATTTATACTCCCCCGTACCCCCAATTAATACACAAGGATCCAACCAGGTTATGTTATATGATGCTATGTAACAGCCCCCGAAGGGTGGTAGACCCCGAAGGTGATAAGACCCCGAAGGTGATAGATCCCGAAGGTAATAGACCCCGAAGGGTAATAGACCCCGAAGGTAATAGACCCCGAAGGTGATACATAGTAGTCCCATAAATGGGATAAGGATTCTAGGAAGACTCTACGATCATAAGAGTATATGTCGTAAGTGATCAAAGAACCAATGAAGCATATGATACGCCATGTAAGTGAAACGCACAGAACATGTAGTACCCGATGCTCTCTAAGGATAACATCTCAAGAAGGGATCCATATAGTACCAATCCGTGTGACCAACGTGACAGTACAAGTAAAGTAATCTACTGCAGAAAATAATTCTAAGCAGGATATGAAATAATCAGAGAATGTACTCGCCTCGATAACCTGAACAGCTGATAAGTATAGGGGGGTCCCACTGAAGCCACAGAGTCCTATTTAAAGCAACACAGGTTACAAGGTGTTTAAGTTGAAAATAAATGAATCCACAAACAATCTATTTTATCCTAGGTTCTTCTAAGTCAAACAACTCTAGGTCGACTTCGGTCAATAATCTAGTCAAACTAGGTCAAGTGTTGACTTACAGTTGACTTTGGGTCAACTGGTCAACTCTGGTCAAACAGGGTCAATTCTAGTCTAATATAAAGTGTACTTCATTATTTGTACGTCGAAACTTACGACACGCAAATCGAGATAAGAAGATTATCGGTAAGGTTGATAATCTTATTATAGTGATCCACGTGTCCAACTTGTCAATTTCAGCGATGTGAGATCACTGGAATTGGCTGATCTCAGTTTCGTGGTACTAATCCCGAAATACGAACATTATATGAATTAATTATTAATTAATTATAAAAGATTAAACTCAGAAAAATTATCAACAAACATTGTCGACGATGAAATGAACATCGTCAACGTGTCCAGAATGGTCAAATTAGCTAGGATAGCCTACCCAACGGTCCAATTTGGACACAAGGGCAAAAAGTAATTTTGGGTCAAAACGGTGTCCGTGTCGGAGCCATTTTGCACCGAAAAATGTGCAAGAAAATATGTCTATAAAATATAACAAATTATATGTCCACGAAACCAGAATGTCGATACGAACCCAACGGTATCTCCAGAATTGGATTCCGTTGACCCGATCTCAATTTGGTCCGTTGACCAGAACTTGGAATTCCGGTTTGCACGGAAATACGTGCCGGAGCCAAAGTTCTCAAAACTCAGCAAATTATCTGTCAACGAGTCCAGAATGATGATACGAACTCAACGGTATCTCCGGAATTGGATTCCGATGAGCCGATCTCAAAATGACCCGTTGGCCCGGATATTGGTATCCGACTTGCACCGAAATGCGTGTCGGATCCAATGTCCACCAAAACCTAGCAAATTATATGTCAACGAGTCCAGAATGACGATACGAACTCAATGGTATATCCGGAATTGGATTCCGATGAGCCGACGTCAAAAAGACCCGTTGACCCAGAAAGTGGGACCCACTTTGCACCGAAATACGTGCCCGGGCCCACGTTCTCCAAATCTAACAAATTTTATATGAAAATATGCCAGAACGATGTCACAAGTCTACTGGTGGTGTCAGAAAAGAAATCTGGAGTACCGTGTTCAAAAATAGAATTTTACAAGTTGGAAATTATGAATTCGGACGGCCAACTTTGGCGTCGAATTCAACCAATCAAACAAGCTCACAATGAAATAAAACTGAAGGGGTAGCAAGAGGGTTATACCAGCCTTGCACCGGAACTGGTAGCACGCCAAACGGAGCTGCGGTGGAGGAGATACAAGCTGACGAAGTTGGCCTCACGAAACTGTCCAAATTTAATACAATTTAAACGGTCAACTTGGTGGCCGGTTTTGATGTATCAAACGATAAAATTAACGGACGAAAATTGACATGAGCGAAGGTGGATATACCAAGATTACGACGGAGCAAAGAAATCATCGATCCAACGGTCGGATCTCCGGAAAAACGTGCGTGAAGTCGCTGCAACGGAGCGCCAAAACGAACTCGATCCTGCGCGCGTCACGACGGGACGTCGTTCAAAACGCACGAATCGCCTCGACGGCGCGTCCCGGAGGACGTTGGCCGCCATGGGAAGGCAGCATTGGGTTCGCAGGAAAGGGGGCCACCCACGGGGGGGTTCGCCGGCGCCACGGCGGCCGACGGCGACGGCGGCGAAGCCCGCGCGCCGCGCCGTACACCCGTGGCTGCTCCCGCTGTGCTGGCCGGCTCGCGCGGGCTGCGCACGGCCAGCTCGGCCGGCGAGGGCTCGTCAGGGACGGCCAGGCGTCGCATGGCGTTGGTGGGGGAAGTGGCGCGCCATGGTGGTGGTTGGCCGGAGTTGATGTTGATGGTGGTGGCGGTTATAGATGGAGATGGAGGAGAAGGAGGAGGAGGAGGGCTGAGCTCGGTGGTCGAGCTCGGCCAGGGTGGCCGAGCCACGGCGAGGGAGGGTGGTCGGTCCAGTGAGAGGTCGGGCATGGTGTGGAGTGGTTGCATGCCTGCTGTAGTTGTTGTTGTTGCATGGGAAGAGAGAGAAAGAGTAATGCTAAATAAAGAGAGAAAAAGAGAGAGGATAAGAGAGAGAGAGAGAAAGATTCTCTCTACAAAATTGTTAGGGCCGGCCACTAGTTGGCTGGTGGGATTTATGAGTGTGAGGGAAATGAATGGTTAGGATAGCTTAGGAGAATCCAATGGCTAGAGATCAATTAGAGGAAAATTGTCATTCCTATGGGAATTGAATAAACGAAAAAATTCCAATAAATATTAAAAATAGGTAGAAGGATATTAAATATTATTTTTGGACACGGAAAAATGAGGGTGTCCCGATGGAGGGCAACATGGAGCTGGACTGGACTCGGTGGAGCCGGATTGGATCAAAATCGGACATTGTACAAAAATCGAATTAAAATTAGACGTCGATGATCATGGGCAAATAAGTAGCACATGGGAATTCCAATAAATGGGACACAAGTGGCGGACGGGTAGTAGGCTCAAGGTGGGCCATGTCCATAGTTGGGGCAGACAGGTTTTGGTCAACAGGGGACCCACAAATCAAGTTGGAAGATGAATGTGACGCCGTGGAGTGAAATAAAATTGGGTCACGTGTCGGGAAAGTTGTGGGAATCAAATGGAGCACAAATTGACATGTCTGAGTGGGACATGAAGGTCAAGGGTGAAGAGCGTCTCGAGTAGATCATCAATGAGAAGTTGGTTTCAAGAAACTGACTGGTCTTGCGCTCCCAAATTAAAAGTCACGGTAACGTGTTAATAATGATCAAGGAAAAGAGTGGGAAAATAATTAATGATCAAATGGTCTAATTCGACCCGAAGTTCAGCGAAGCAAAAGGAGTACAAGGGAACAAGTTTGGATGGGACACTATATACCATCATGAAGGTAATCCTGTCCACTCCAAAACCCATGAAGAAGATTTCCAGAGTTGAACATCCCTGATACTCCAAATATTAATGGCACGGGAAAGCACACTTAAGGAAAAATAACAGAATAAATTATTTATCAAAACCAATCAATCAGAAAATAAATAAAATAAAATGAAAAAATCAGCCTGAAATTCAGGGTGCTTACATCCTACCTACCTTATAAAAATTTTGTCCTCGAAATTAAAATGTCCCTACTCCCTCTAGGTCAAACCCCACAATCAAAGTCCCAGAACTTAAATAAAACATACCATCAAAAGACAACGTCCAGGATTATGGCATACGGTGGTAGTGAAAGTCTCATCTAGGTATACTAGTCATACTAATCAAGGCGGTCATCGGGTATCAAAACACACAAGCAATCCAGAGTGCTAAACTTAGAAAAGATACAAAAATAACAAATAATCAAAACTGTAAGGCGGTCTACCATCCTATATGAAAACTGGTACTCATCAAAAATGATTAAAGAAAGGTAACTACCAATCATCTAAAGGTGTACCATCCCAAGAAAATCAAAATCACCAGTTTAATTAACGAAAGTCGATTACATTGAAATCCAATCACAATATATATATAGAGAGCATTAGAGAGGAAAAGCTAACATTATGTGTATGGGGACATGTTCATATGGTTAGATAGTAGGCGTGTGTGTACGTGAACATACATGAAAGTGTATATGAGAATTTGGGTTTTCAAAACAACGGCTATCAAGTTACCTAATCATGGCATATTGGTTAAACAATACACAATACGCAACACGCAACTTATTTAATCGTAACATGCATAGCTAACCATATACACATATAAAAGGTAGAGACTTAGTTATGTATTTATATATATTATAACATGTATGCCTAAGCTCTATATCATCTATCTAGATATACAATCATAACATATAGGGAAAGGGTTTGGTTACACGACAGTGTATACTAAGTTAGGGTGTGTGTGTGTGTCCTTGTACAGGGTTATAGCTTAGTATCAAAAGGTTAAATCCAGTTTTAGTTCAGCATTTACAAAAAAAAAATATCTGAAAATAAGCTAACATTTAAAGCGGTGAATATTAACATAATGCAATTTCAAAATTTAGGGGGTTTGAAACATCACAACAAATTTCAATGCTCCCACTACATCCTAGCATGATAGAAATGAAACCCTAACATACTATCAATACATTTATCTACGCATACAGTTCAATATTACATGTTAAATCTGAAATTTAACTAAACATACAAATCAATGTAAAAATGTTAACATGTAACTAGTTTTCAAGATTTGGAGAAATTTGAACATTACCAACTCAATGTTTATCACAAACTAAAATGTAAGAATATGAAACCTAAATTTATCCCTACTTACAACAATGTACGCAGCTCTAAATATTTTATAAAAAAATGGAACAGCAATTTGAACTAATCATTCGGAATCTCGTATTAAGGGTTAATATGCACACGGTCTCAGATTTTTTAAATTTAACACAAAACTCAACCAAATTTTTTTGAATTGACACCCTATGTATAACATACATGTGCAGTGGTATAAATAAAACTATATCATAAATTTATATTTAAATTACGGGTTAAGCTAGGAAAAGCAGAGAATCAAAATATTGGGGTTTTGAAAATTTAACATCAACCATATTAATAGGTATTCAGGTAGGTGGAAAATCAAGTGTAGCATGCATACGTGTTAAGCAAAGTGTCTGCTATATATATTCATATATTTATCTCATGTCCCAATATAAAAATTTATTCTACGTTAAGACTAACATTTAGATCTCTACCAAGATTGCAAGCAGGTGATTGACGTAATCAAGACAGCTTTATTATCATTATTATTTAATACAAGGATAATAGCAAGAAAGAAATAACGCTAAAATCTGTTCTGCTTATCTGTTTAAAGAAGGAACGATTTTGAAATCCAGAGCTAAAATATCAAATTCAAGATAAAGTCTAACAAAATCATCGATTCATTGTATATGAAAAACTCATAGCAAGAAATTTCACAAGGTTTATAAAACCAACTAAACTTACTCCTGAGTTAAGTAATAGGAAACTAGACAAAACAACACATAATAATTCTTTTTTTTTTGAGTGACTGAACAAAAGTAGAGAAACATGTTAAAAAATATTTAAGGTGCAATCTGATCATCATATGCGTCTATCCAAAATCATGTACTCTAAATCCTCGTCATACTAGTAAGCAAGGCTACGATAATCACAGAGCCCTTGACTTATGTACATATCTCTAGAATCATGGTATTTAACACTTTCGCGGTGCCGCTAGCTTGGCTGCGAAAACCTTAAATTCCCACACCCGAGAAATATATCCAGAGTCAGACTATATGTCCTCACCATGCTGGCTAATGTGACTACAGAAGACTAGATTCCATAACATAGATAACCTAGCCCATATAATTTCATCTTGCCAAAAATTAAATTAATCAATAATGAATACTCAAAAAAATCAAATCAAATTTATTAACGAACATTAAAATTCAAAATGAACAAAATCCATCAAAATACAAACTCGAATGCAACAGCTATCATCAAATTTAAAATTCGACAATCATCCATCAAAATTAATAAATACAAACTCAAATTCAACATATCTCCTTAAAATCAAATTTAACAACAAAAAGTAAAATGAATCAAATCAAGGGAAAAGAGAGTTTTCAAATCGAAGTTAAATAAGATTCTCCAGGGTCGTCCCAGAAATCTCTCAAGGGTTCCTAACTGTGATTGATATCTTCAAAAATATATCATATTCCTAGTGCAGGCTGTAGTGGTACTCAAGCTCGAATACCACTACACTTTTAGTCTCGACCTGCATGGGCCCCACTAAAAACGTGTCACGACCCGCACCCTAGAGTTAGGGCACGAGAACGTAACAACGCCCAGCCTACGCCGTAGTGTCGGCGGTAGAACGCTGTCCTAGGTCTCAATGCATCTAACAGTATAAGACTAATAGTTTATACTCTCCGAATGGGGGTGACATAGCAGATACAGACTCAATCACATCTAAGGTAGAGCATAATAAGGATAGATAAAACATGAAATCCAAAAGAGATACAGGAGATAGAAGTCTAAGTGTCTAAGATACATAATCCCAGAAATACATCTCAAAACTCAAATACAGATACAATAATCCACAAAGTAAATACAACTCCTGACAAAATGAAATAACTACCTAAACAACCCCTACTGTGTCTCCTCTAGGCTAGCAGGCAATCCCAGGCCATCTGTAAAATTTATCAACAGGTCCAGTCAGGACAGGAGCGAGCACATTACATCTCAACAGTTCATAGCAGGTTAGAAAATATAATCATGCAGTAAAGTAAGATACAGGTACTGAAAGAAATGCTGTATGTAAACAGAGAGAGAGCTGTAATAGAAATATCTACTATAAATAAAGAGCTACCAGTGACTAGTGATTTATAGCACAAAATCGACATGTGAACGGCTTGATTGTACATAGCTATACTAAAGAGGCGTACATGGCTATTCTACTTTGGAATTGTTCACATGGCTATTTATACTCCCCCGTACCCCCAATTAATACACAAGGATCCAACCAGGTTATGTTATATGATGCTATGTAACAGCCCCGGAAGGGTGGTAGACCCGAAGGTGATAAGATCCCGAAGGTGATAGACCCCGAAGGTAATAGACCCCAAAGGTGATGCATAGTAGTCCCATAAATGGGATAAGGATTCTAGGAAGACTCTACGATCATAAGAGAATATGTCATAAGTGATCAAAGAACCAATGAAGCATATGATACGCCATGTAAGTGAAACGCACAGAACATGTAGTACCTGATGCTCCCTAAGGATAAATCTCAAGAAGGGATCCATATAGTACCAATCCGTGTGACCAACGTGACTGTACAAGTAAAGTAATCTACTGCAGGAAATAATTCTAAGAAGGATATGAAATAATCAGAGAATGTACTCGCCTCGATAACCTGAACAGCTGATAAGTATAGGGGGGTCCCACTGAAGCCACAGAGTCCTATTTAAAGCAACACAGGTTACAAGGTGTTCAAGTTGAAAATAAATGAATCCACAAACAATCTATTTATCCTAGGTTCTTCTAAGTCAAAACAACTCTAGGTCGACTCCGATCAATAATCTAGTCAAACTAGGTCAAGTGTTGACTTACAATTGACTTTGGGTCAACTGGTCAACTCTGGTCAAACAGGGTCAATTCTAGTCTAATATAAAGTGTACTTCGTTATTTGTACGTCGAAACTTACGACACGTAAATCGAGATAAGAAGATTATCGGTAAGGTTGATAATCTTATTATAGTGATCCACGTGTCCAACTTGTCAATTTCAGCGATGTGAGATCACTGGAATTGGCTGATCTCAGTTTCGTGGTACTAATCCCGAAATACGAACATTATATGAATTAATTATTAATTAATTATAAAAGGTTAAACTCAGAAAAATTATCAACAAACATTGTCGAACGATGAAATGAACATCGCCAACGTGTCCAGAATGGTCAAATTAGCTAGGATAGCCTACCCAACGGTCCAATTTGCACACAAGGGCAAAAAGTAATTTCGGGTCAAAACGGTGTCCGTGTCGGAGCCGTTTTGCACCGAAAAATGTGCAAGAAAATGTGTCTATAAAATATAACAAATTATATGTCACGAAACCAGAATGTCGATACGAACCCAACGGTATCTCCAGAATTGGATTCCGTTGACCCGATCTCAATTTGGCCCGTTGACCAGAACTTGGAATTCCGGTTTGCATGGAAATGCGTGCCGGAGCCAAAGTTCTCAAAACTCAGCAAACTATCTGTCAACGAGTCCAGAATGATGATACGAACTCAACGGTATCTCCGGAATTGGATTCCGATGAGCCGATCTCAAAATGACCTATTGGCCCGGATATTGGTATCCGACTTGCACCGAAATGCATGTCGGATCCAATGTCCACCAAAACCTAGCAAATTATATGTCAACAAGTCCAGAATGACGATACGAACTCAACGGTATATCCAGAATTGGATTCCGATGAGCCGGCATCAAAAAGTCCCGTTGACCCAGAAAGTGGGACCCCGCTTTGCACCGAAATACGTGCCCGAGCCCACGTTCTCCAAATCTAACAAATTTTATATAAAAATATGCCAGAACGACCCCATAAGTCTACTGGTGGTGTCAGAAAAGAAATCTGGAGTCCCGTGTTAAAAAATAGAATTTTACAAGTTGGAAATTATGAATTCGGACGACCAACTTTGGCGTCGAATTCAACCAATCAAACAAGTTCACAATGAAATGAAACTGAAGGGGTAGCAAGAGGGTTATACCAGCTTTGCACCGGAACTAGTAGCATGCCAAACGGAGCTGCGGTGGAGGAGATACAAGCTGACGAAGTTTGCCTCGCGAAACTGTCCAAATTTAATATAATTTAAACGGTCAACTTGGTGGCCGGTTTTGATGTATCAAACGATAAAATTAACGGACGAAAATTGACATGAGCGAAGGTGGATATACAGAGATTACGACGGAGCGAAGAAATTACCGATCCAACGGTCGGATCTCCTGAAAAATGTGCATGAAGTCGCTGCGACGGAGCGCCAAAACGAACTCGATCCCGCACGCGTCACGACGGGACGTCGTTCAAAACGCACGAATCGCCTCGACGGCGCATCCCGGAGGACGTTGGCCGCCATGGAAAGGCAGCGTTGGGTTCGCAGGAAAGGGGGCCACCCACGGGGGGTTCGCTAGAGCCATGGCGGCCGGCGGCGGCAGCGGCGATGACCGTGCGCGCGCGCCGTGCACCCGTTGCTGCTCCCGCTGTGCTGGCCGGCTCGCGCGGGCTGCTCGCGGCCAGCTCGGCTGGCAAGGGCTCGTCGGGGGCGGCCAGGCGTCGCGTGGCATTGGTGGGGAAAGTGGCACGCCATGGTGGTGGTTGGCCGGAGTTGATGTTGATGGTGGTGGCGGTTATAGATGGAGATGGAGGAGGAGGAAATGGAGGAGGAGGAAATGGAGGAGGAGAGGGCTGAGCTCGGAGTTCGAGCTCGGCCAGGGTGGTCGAGCCACGGCGAGGCAGGGTGGTCGGTCCAGTAAAAGGTCGGGCATGGTGTGGAGTGGTTGCATGGCTGCTGTAGTTGTTGTTGTTGCATGGGAAGAGAGAGAAAGAGAGTAATGATAAATAAAAAGAGGAAAAGAGAGAGGATGAGAGAGAGAGAGAGAAAGATTCTCTCTACAAAATTGTTAGGACCGGCCACTAGTTGGCTGTGGGGGATTTATGAGTGTGAGGGAAATGAATGGTTAGGATTGCTTAGGAGAATCCAATTGCTAGCGATCAATTAGAGGAAAATTGTCATTCCTATGGGAATTAAATAAACAAAAAAATTTCAATAAATATTAAAAATAGGTAGAAGGATATTAAATATTATTTTTGGACACAAAAAAATAAGGGTGTCCCGATGGAGGGCAACATGGAGCTGGACTGGACTCGGTGGAGCCGGATTGGATCAAAATTGGACATTGTGCAAAAATCGAATTAAAATTAGACGTCGATGATCATGGGCAAATAAGTAGCACATAGGAATTCCAATAAATGGGACACAAGTGGCGAACGGGTAGTAGGCTCAAGGTGGGCCATGTCCATTGTTGGGGCGGACATGTTTTGGTCGATAGGGGACCCACAAATCAAGTTGGAAGATGAATGTGACACCGTGGAGTGAAATAAAATCGGATCACGTGTCAGAAAAGTTGTGGGAATCAAATGGGGCACAAAATGACATGTCTGAGTGGGACACGAAGGTCAAGGGTGAAGAGCGTCTCGAGTAGATCATCAATGAGAAGTTGGTTTCAAGAAACTGACTGGTCTTGCGCTCCCAAATTAAACTCACGGTAACGTGCTAATAATGATCAAGGAAAAGAGTGGGAAAATAATTAATGATCAAATGGTCTAATTTGACCCGAAGTTCAGCGAAGCAAAAGGAGTACAAGGGAACAAGTTTGGATGGGACACTATATACCATCATGAAGGTAATCATGTCCACTCCAAAACCCATGAAGAAGATTTCCAGAGTTAAACATCCCTGATACTCCAAATATCAATGGCACGGGAAAGCACACTTAAGGAAAATAACAGAATAAATTATTTATCAAAACCAATCAATCAGAAAATAAAATAAAATAAAATGAAAAAAATCAGCCTGAAATTCAGGGTGCTCACAAACTGGGTGCGTAAGAGTTTTACAGCCTCATTAGCATCCCCTGATGTCTGTGAATTGGTGGGTTGATTTGAATTATTAGGAGGAGGAACAGCATGATAATTACCACCCCTAGCACCAGACTAACTGGGAGCAACTTGAATCGGTACAGAAGCAACCTGGGGAGGCGGTACCCCCAAACCAATATTAACAGGCATAAAAGATGCTATAGGCTCGAGATTTGTAACAGGATTCATAACCGATGGTACTGCATGTTGGGCCACAATTATAGTGTGTCTACTTGCGACCATTTCAGCCATGGTCTTCAATTTGTCTTCCAGTACAGCAATTTGTTGTTCTTGACTGGCTGAACTAGAAGCATCTTGGTCTTCTGTAATGGCATATGTTATCACCTCTCTTGCTACTATTGACGAAATAGTTTGTTCAGAGCTTTCACTATCTGCGTCAAAGTCAGACAAAGAATTATTCCTTGATGAGTGATGGAAAGGTCTTCCTGATTAAAGACATCCTGGTCCAAATTTTGATTTTTCGATCTGGTGTGTTGAAAGACCCCTTCACTAGATTCACGGAGTTGACCCAAGTACTGCTGATTGGGATTGCGAGACGTGCCACAATTTGAAGATTTTCTCCCCCAGTATCCCGAGAAGTCATGTTGATAGAAGCATATAACAGCTCATCTTCATCTCCCATTATGGGTTCAGTAATTGAAGCATAATTTAGACGATCAAAGACAGATCGTTTAGCTGATTGGCAGCACCACTTGATAACCACTTCATGAAGGCAGTGGCATTCTGATGTGTGGTTTAAAGGTGAGTGAGATGTCTCCGTGATCTTCCGTTTTTGTGTAAGATGTTCTCGGAGATCAGTTACCACCACGGGATGAGAAGAAGTCGGAGGAACATATTCCTTAATGATGTTAGGAACATGACTCCGATTCTTGAGATGCTTAGTTCCGTGAATGTACAGAGAAGTACTCAACTCATTGGCATAAGTGATTGGGTATTCTCTTCAAAGCTGTGTTTCTGGTGCAAGTTGGCCCTTAGCATAGGATACTTGTGTTTCACCCGAGGTTGATACTGATTGACGCCTGTTGAAATAGGCACGCAAATCAGATAATTCTGTCCCCAGTGCATCTGTTTGAGATACCAACAATTTTTCTTGCTTGGATCTTGAGATTTGAAAGGTTGAAAGATCTTGAGTAGTTATCATAGCGGTAGAAAGGATACCTTTTTGATCAGCATTATTCTCCTGGCTGAGATTTGAAGACCTCTGTTGAGAATAGAGGAATCTCTGCAAGGGAATACCTTCTGAGATATGTTCCTTCGAGTCATAGACTGAGGAAGATTGAGAAAAGACAAAAGGGTGCATTCTTTTATTTTGTGTGGGGTTAGCTAAGAAACATTTTCCTCTGTTTTGTTGTTGAACCATATTAGGCGCCAGTTGCGCCAGTTGAAGAAGTCTCAAAGGGCCCTTCCCTTTGTTCTGTCTAGTGTTATTACTAGAACATTGCTTCTCCAAGTTCAGAACTGGAGAAAAAGAAGGAATATCCAAGAGGCTATTTCCTTTGGGTTGTGCCAGAACAACATGGTGTACAAACTGCGTCTGGGCAGCAGGATGCATAGGTTGCGCCATAGCAGAATGGGCTACTGGTTGCGCCTTGGTATCAAGGTGAGTAGGTTGTGCTTGGGCAACAGGGTGAATGGACTGCGTTCTGGCAGTAGAGTGAGTGGGTTATGCTCTGGCGACAGGGTGAATAGACTGCGCCTTGGCAGCAGGTGTTTGCAAAAAAGGTTTTTATTACAAACTGAGAAAAGAGTACAAGAGTACAATAATTTCTGGGAAAGTACAACTGTAGGAATCTAATCAGAAGATGATCACTTTATCCCTTGGACTATGTGAACTTGAAGATTGGAGCCTCTGGAGAATGCAGCAATAATTTTGCAAGAGTTCTTGATCTCTGTGCGTGATGCTTCGACAATGATTGGAAACTCTATTTATAGAGTTCTGGAAATAACTGTTTTAGCAGTTATTCTGATGTGCGCGAGGCTAGGTTGCGCCATGTTGGGTTGCGCCAACCTCATGTTGCGCCAACATTCATTCAGTTATCAGATGTGTACTAACTGTATTTAGACGCGTGGCATCGTATGATTGAGATGCGCATGGTCGTGTACAGGATAGTAGACACGTCTTGAGAGATTAGTGGCATGTGCGCTACGTCATCCTGCTTTAGAAATAAAAATTGTCTTCAACTTTATCGGATTGTGCGAGCTTCAGTAAATAAGTTAAATTGTGCCTGAGTAGACTGCGCCTGGACAAGTGGCAGCTTTTGAGAAGAAGTCGTTCAGATTGCGCCTAGGCGCAACTAAGAAACTGGTCTGGATTGCGCCTAGGCGCAACCCAAAAATATGTAGGACAGCTGTCGGTCTAATCCCCTCGAGCGGCATAATTTGCAGGATTCGATGAGATTTTCCTCGTTCACTGAGTTTGTCAGTTGTCAGTGCTGTCAGGTTGTAACGCCCCAGTCCCAAAATACGTAGGACTAGAACGCAATCATGCCAGCTGTATACATACGAAGTATATGGACCCTCGTATTATACGTAAGCTGTAAATGCAGTAACCAAGGTACTAAATCTCATCCACAAAGATGAATATGATATAAAAGTAACTTTGAATTTGTCATGTACACAATAGTTGGGCGGAGACAAAGTCCACTACCAACCAAATTAAATATGGAAAAATATACAAAGAAAGAATTTAGCAAAGCGAGAGCAATGGCGAGTCCAAGAGCAATCACCATGAAAGAAAGAATGGCCTTAGCTAGAGCACCTGCAAGAAATTACGAAACACACTCCTAGCGAGATAACCAGGTCCTCAGAGGGACGTAACAAGATACATCAACATGCCACATAATACTGAATAAAATACTACGTCATAAATCACAAGTAAAGTAAATAGTCACACTCGTAACAAGTTCCAATACCTCATCATCGAAACAGTGGACTACCCCTACAACCAAACAAGGACAAGGGGTAGTACACTATACCGCGATGCGATATTGTCCCAAGCTACTAATGGAACGGGGTGATATGACATTAACGAGGGTTACCTAACCATCTAATGTGTTTATGCAGTAAGAACAAACCTTCACGCATGAGCCCTGGCTGTAAATGGGATCGGCATAGTTCCCATATAGGGCACCAGGGGCCTACGTCCATAACGCTCGGGAAGCGTCAGAGGGCACGATATGCAAGGGGCTACGTCCATAACGCTCTGGATAACGTCAGAGGGCACCTGGAGCCTGCGTCTCCGGTGGAGCGCACAGGTAATGAGGGAAGTGCATAGAAGCCCATACGTCAGGTAATGTTCTCCCCACCCAATGTACCTGTTAAGTCGCATCCACGACCATGTACCTCTACTAACTGCTAAGTCTCCTAACACGCCTCTATTAGCAGTTAGCCCTAACGCATGCGCATGGGGGATCAACCCACACGCAAGAACCCCTACATGCTACTCATCTCACACATCCTCGTGGCACAACAGTGTCAAAGTTTATGTAATGCACTAAACTAGAGGTGGTCCCTTAACTCTAGGTCTATATGCAATCAAAGGATAAATAACAAAGTACAGTAAATATCACTGAGCAGGCAGTAATCAAGAACTAGAAATAAATAAACAGTGATATGTAATAAAAATTCAGACTGAATATAAACAGTATAATGACAAGGTATCTTGCTTGGTGTGTCGTCTGGTGGTGCGATGTTGACAAGTCCACTTTGTCCAAAAGCCATGTTTGAGGTACAAGGGTCCAAAATTTACGAGAAAATAGGGAAGTGCCATCAGTCATGATCAATGATGACAATAACCAACAAGGAAATTTGCAAAATAAATATAACTTAGTTTTAGAAAATAATTTAAGACTAGTTTTGTCTTTTGGAAAATACAAAAATCTCAAATCGTTTTTAGGCATAATTACTATAAGTTGGAAATTAGATAATATTTGAAAACTATTAACAATATTATTTTGAAATATTTATATCTAATAAAACTTATCTACAACCTTATTTGAATTTGTTTAAAATAGCAGAGTCAAAAAGAACATGTACCCTAATGTAAAAAAATTTCTTTTACTTATATATTGATTAAATAACAATAAATTTTTTGAATATAATTAAGAATATTAATAATCTTATTAATTAATAATAATAATCAATGATAATAATAATAATTAGACTAATGATAATAATAATGTAAGTATACTAATGATAATAATAGAATGATAATCTTAGTAATAATAATAAATAATAATAATAATAATAATAAATATCATAACAGTTCATTACTTCCCCAACACAGTTCACGAGAGAGAGAGAAGAAAAGAAAGGGGAGGAGAAGGAAATCGGGACTCACGAACGGGGTGGGCGCTCCGACGTGGTCGGACGCTCACGGCGGCGAGAGGGGATGAAGTGGCGGAGAGCGCCGGCGGATCAGAGTGACTGGCGGAGGGCGGACGGCGTCAGCTCGGTGGAGACGGCGGGAAATCACGAGAGGGTTCCAGTGGGCGGCGGCGGTCCGCGGCCGGGGAGGCGGAGAATTCGGAGGGCGCTGGGAGGTGGAGATCGGCGGAGGCGGCCGTTCACGGGCGCGACGTCGGGAAGAGGTGCGGCGTCTCACGCGCGGATCTGTGACGGATTCGGCGACGGACGGCTCTGGTTGGCTCGCCGGGCGGATCGAGTTCGCCGAGGGAAGACACGGTCGCGTTGTCTTCTGCGGAGACGTCCCGATGCGGCGGAGTTGCCGCTCGCGGACGCGGGGAGCGGCGTTCGCAGGCGGAGGTGCCGAAGTTTGAGCGCGCGCGCTGGACGTTGGTGGTGGCGGCGCTGGAATTCGAGTGGGTTTCTGCGGAGCGGCTCACTGGCGGCTCGAGGTCGCTGCGAAGGTGAGGGTTCTTCCCCCTTTCCTTTGTGGGTTGTCTTGGAAAAATTTCGTGATGATGATGACGACGGGGTGACCGTGGCCGGGGATGGTCGGAGACTGGGTGGTGATGGCAGGGAGCGGGGGTTGTCGGAGAAGTCAGGGTGCTGGTGTGTTCCGATTGTCGGGAATGCTGGTGGTAAGGCGGTAACGGTAGGACTTTTGGGGGTGACGGCGGAGATGGTTGAGAACAGGGTACGGTGATTGTGTTGGCGAAATTTGTGATGGTAGAACAACGGGAAGAAAGCGATGTTGTGTCCTGCGAGGCACGGGGCTGGTGTGTCCGGGATTGTCGGACACGGAGGAATATTGTATTTGTAATAGAATTTTGGTGGAGTAGATGAGGCACAGACACGATGCACCGGTGATGGAAAATTTGCTGGAGGAGTACTCTCCTTTTATAGGAGGTGGGAATTCCCAGTTGGATAGGGATTGGAATTGTTTAAATTCCAATTAGATAATTCCCTCTATTATTTAATTCAATTTAAAAATTATTCCAATCAATTCCAAATCAATTTCAATTTTTAGATAAATCAAATCTAATTTATATAGGTAAAATCCATTTAAAATAAAGTCAAATAAATTCTCTCAAATTTAAATTATCACAACCAATTTAAATTTAAACCAAACACTATTTTTAAAATACTTTTTCGAACAATAAAATATTAATATTAAATAAATTTCAAAATATAAAAATCTAAATTTATGCACCTTGTATTTATGAATATTTGCATAAAACCTCATTTTTAAAATACTATTTATATAACCCTTCATGACGTAAATAAAGAATTGAAAACTTCCAATATGACATATTTACAACCTTTAGTAATCGAAATATTTATTATTTAATCAAAAATTTCAAACTTCTAAATTAAAATATTTTACAACAATGTGTACCTCGCACATATTCGCACTCGACGAGACGTACAAAATGCGAACTCGTACGTGGCGTATAATATGACTATACGACGTACAAATACCAAGTAAAAAAATTTAAATACTCAATAAAAAAAATTAAAAATTAGAAATTTAGGGGGGCTTACATCCTACCCAACTTATAAGAATTTCGTCCTCGAAATTTAGGAATAGGTAGGGTTCAAGAGTTTAACGATAAGAAAGCACGAACAATTCATTTGGCGAGGCAAGGGAACGGTGTTTAACATAGATGTGCTATTAGAAAGTCATGAAGTCGTTAAAATAGGAAAATAATTCACGAATATGGTAATGGACGAGGGTCGCTAGCTAAGACAATCATGATAACACAATTCGAGAAATAATAAGGCATTGGGTGGATCAAGGAGAATAACTTAGGAACTTGGGAGGTATGGTTCCTTGAGAAAATAGGGTCTTGGATTTAGGTTTGATTAAGGAAATGATTTGAATCATTCTTAAGTCTCAATGATTAGAAAATCGTGATAATGAATCTAGTGTCACGAGGAGGATGATTAATCCAAGATGGGTTTCAGTCAAATCGGTTGGTAACTGACTAACCATCTTAGCAATAGACAGTGGACAACTAAGAGAATATCAAGTACGGGTGTTTGTCTTTCTAAAAGAGGCGAAAGGCAAACATAAAGAGTTCGAAGAAGGCATTATCGAATTCAAATGAGTGGTTCAAAGACGACTGAATAAGTTCCAAAAGAATTGCCAAGGCAGTCGCGGATGAGACTCTAAGGCCAAGTTTAACTATGTCTCTATCCTCGTTGAACAATATACAAAAGCGAACCAAGTGCACTATGGTTGATCAGACCATAATGCGCCGGTTCTGATTAGACAATGTATTGGTGGGCGCCCACTTTAAACATATGTCATGATCAAGCTTGATAAAGAATAAGCTTGCAAAACTAAGCTATTTTAGCATCATAGGTAGATAAAATTAGAAGTAAAGGGTAATGATGATAGAATCAAATAGTCCAAGATCTTATAAAGTCTCGGTTCCGCCCGAAATTTGGGTCTATGCTGTCGGCTTGGTTGACTAGATAAGGTAGGGTCCTCTGAATTTATAGTTTAAGTGAACTTACCAACATGGGTCACAAGGACAAAGGCCTTGTTGGGCCGTGAGGTATTCTACCCAACTTATACGAGTTAACTAGTAGATGTGGGATCATGGGTCAAGCAACCAAGCTAATCATTTAAGGATTCAACTAGAACATAATCACATATCGGGTAGAAAGAATTTAGTCAAGGTTCGATCTCTAATTCATTGAAAGTATCTTGGTATCATGGTAGAGGTTTTAGTTTAGCCATTTCGACCAGAAAGTCATATCAAGAAAATAGAGGACAAGAAGACGTGTTTTAGTGGGACATGATATATCTACATGACGGTAGGCTCGTCTAGGTCTTACATATGAAATTTGTTGAGATGAAAAGTCTAGTGTTGTGCTCCATATGTCCAAGTCATGGTAAGGGGCGACAAAAAGTTATAAAATAGAAAGTGGGGGTTCACGAGGTGATAATTAATGCATAATAATAAGGAGATCAAGTTTAAAGCATGAGATAAAATTAATTAAAGAATCCATAAGAATAATAATTTAGGGGCACAGTTCTAGTGAGAAGATAGTATCCTAATGAATACAGTTTGGGAACAATTAAATCATTATACAAATGCAATGGGTTAGAAGGTCGCAATAAAAAGATCTAGAATTGAAGGAAGGTCGAGTAAGTCAAGGTGAAAATACAGTCACATAGCTAGGTAGATGACTAACAACACTGGTGTATATACTACTATCATGGTCATGAGTGACATGGCAATTTGTATGGAGTACATCTATCTTTTTAGAGCTATCTTGATGGCCTACCATAAAAAATTAACTCAAGCTTCCTCAAGAAATTTCAAAAATAAACTTTCAAAAATAAACCACCAAAATTTGTATTTCAAATTCATCATAACAAATTTAAATCACTACATAAATCTCAAAGCAAAATTTTCATGTTACTACTAACCCTTTCCAAAAATTTTAAATCCCACTATTTAACTCAAGAGTTCATAATTTACAAATCCACAAAAACTTCACAATCAATCAAAATTTATAACTCTAAAATTTTCAAATAACTCATAATCAAACTCTTAGCATATTAAAAGCAATCTTAAAATTAAGCTCAACGCTCTCATCAATTTTAACTTCTATTCATGCTAAGTTATTCCAGCAAATCGCAACCTTTAAATGGTAACTTACTTTAATCAATCAAAATAACCTTTTATCACATCAATTTGAAATTCTCCCAAAAATTTGCAATCCCTCATTAAACTAAAATTTTAAATAATCTTATCAGCCATTTTTTTTACCAAAAATCTAAATAGATTTGTAAATCCTCAATCATAGGACACCATTTAAAAAAATTTCAAAAATCGTTTTCATAACTTTCAAATATTTTAAACCAAAATTTACTGTCATTACTTCCACTTAAAATTCAAAATTTACTAAACACAAAAATCGCAAGTTTGTACAACTCCGTAAAAATTTCTACGACCATTTTTAAAAGCTAAGATCATTTTCAACCCAAATTTATAACTATTCAAATGTGCATAACTATAATACAATAAATCATGAACATTAAAACTCGAAAATCAAATAAATTTTATATGTGTTCAAAGATGTATATCTATCACCCAAACTCATAAATATGACAACTCGAAAAGCAATTCAATTTCATACTTGTGCAAGGATGTATAAGTATAATCCAATAAATCATAAATATCAAATCTTTGAAAAATCAATTTCTTAAACCAAGTATGACATCCTATAAATCCTCTGGTGTTTACTATTTAGAAATCTCAAGGTTAAAACTTTCAGTGGTAATATCCTACTTTACCAATTACTAATCATTAAATCACAAAAAAACTTTTAAACTCAATTAGAGTTTTGAATGTATTCCAATTGCCAATATAACCATTCTAGCCATGTGTTTAACCTATGGGCATATACTAGTGTAGTCTCTTACTAAACACGAAACTAAAATTTACGGTGGAAGGAGTCAAGCAAGATGCAAATCAAGGGGGTCGAACGAGAGTTCGAATTTGAAGTCAAGAAAGGAAGTCAAATGGGTGGATGAGATTCTAAACTCTAATCCTATATTGCAGGCCGTTCGGTACAGTCATGTAACCGAAACAACAAACTTAGACCTGCATGGGCCACCACAAAAACATGTAACGCCCCAGTCCCAAAATACGTAGGACTAGAACGTAATCATGCCAGCTGTATACATACGAAGTATATGAACCTCGTATATATACATAAGCTGTAAAATGCAGTAACCAAGGTACTAAATCTCATCCACAAAGATAAATATATAAAAGTAACTTTGAATTTGTCATGTACACAATAGTTGGGCGGAGACAAAGTCCACTACCAACCAAATTAAATATGGAAAAATATACAAAGAAAGAATTTAGCAAAGCGAGAGCAATGGCGAGTCCAAGAGCAATCACCACGAAGGAAGGAATGGCCTTAGCTAGAGCACCTGCAAGAAATCACGAAACACACACCTGGCGAGATAACCAGGTCCTCAGAGGGACGTAACAAGATACATCAACATGCCACATAATACTGAATATAAAATACTACGTCATAAATCACAAGTAAAGTAAATAGTCACACTCGTAACAAGTTCCAATACCTCATCATCGAAACAGTGGACTACCCCTACAACCAAACAAGGACAAGGGGTAGTACACTATACCGCGATACGATATTGTCCCAAGCTACTAATGGAACGGGGTGATATGACATTGACGAGGGTTACCTAACCATCTAATGTGTTTATGCAGTAAGAACAAACCTTCACGCATGAGCCCTGGCTGTAAATGGATCGGCATAGTTCCCATATAGGGCACCAGGGGCCTACGTCCATAACGCTCGGGAAGCGTCAGAGGGCACCATGTGCAAGGGGCTACGTCCATAACGCTCTGGATAACGTCAGAGGGCACCTGGAGCCTGCGTCTCCGGCGGAGCGCACAGGTAATGAGGGAAGTGCATAGAAGCCCATACGTCAGGTAATGTTCTCCCCACCCAATGTACCTGTTAAGTCGCATCCACGACCATGTACCTCTACTAACTGCTAAGTCTCTAACACGCCTCTATTAGCAGTTAGCCCTAACGCATGCGCATGGGGGATCAACCCACACGCAAGAACCCCTACATGCTACTCATCTCACACATCCTCATGGCACAACAGTGTCAAAGTTTATGTAATGCACTAAACTAGAGGTGGTCCCTTAACTCTAGGTCTATATGCAATCAAAGGATAAATAACAAAGTACAGTAAATATCACTGAGCAGGCAGTAATCAAGAACTAGAAATAAATGAACAGTGATATGTAATAAAAATGCAGACTGAATATAAACATATAATGGCAAGGTATCTTGCCTGGTGTGTGTCTGGTGGTGCGATGATCTGACAAGTCCACTTTGTCCAAAAGCCATGTTTGAGGTACAAGGGTCCAAAATTTACGAGAAAATAGGGAAGTGCGATCTGTCATGATCAATGATGACAATAACCAACAAGGAAATTTGCAAAATAAATATAACTTAGTTTTAGAAAATAATTTAAGACTAGTTTTGTCTTTTGGAAAATACAAAAAATCTCAAATCATTTTAGGCATAATACTATAAGTTGGAAATTAGATAATATTTGAAAACTATTAACAATATTATTTTGAAATATTTATATCTAATAAAACTTATCTACGACCTTATTTGAATTTGTTTAAAATAGCAGAGTCAAAAAGAACATGTACCCTAATGTAAAAAAAATTTCTTTTACTTATATATTGATTAAATAACAATAAATTTTTTGAATATAATTAAGAATATTAATAATCTTATTAATTAATAATAATCAATGATAATAATAATAATTAGACTAATGATAATAATAATAGTAAGTATACTAATGATAATAATAGAATGATAATCTTAGTAATAATAATAATAATAATAATAATAATAAATATCATAACAGTTCATTACTTCCCCAACACAGTTCACGAGAGAGAGAGAGAAGAAAAGAAAGGGGAGGAGAAGGAAATCGGGACTCACGAAAGGGGTGGACGGCTCCGACGTGGTCGGACGCTCACGGCGGCGAGAGGGGCTGAAGTGGCGGAGAGCGCGGCGGATCAGAGTGACTGGCGGAGGGCGGTCGGCGTCAGCTCGGTGGAGACGGCACAGGAAATCACGGAGAGGGTTCCAGTGGGCGGCGGCGGTCAGCGGCCGGGGAGGCGGAGAATTCGGAGGGCGCTGGGAGGTGGAGATCGGCGGAGGCGGCCGTTCACGGCGGGCGCGACGTCGGGAAGAGGTGCGGCGTCTCATGCGCGAATCTGTGACGGATTCGGCGGCGGACGGCTGTGGTTGGTCTCGTCGGACGGATCGAGTTCGCCGGAGGGAAGACACGGTCGCGTGTGTCTTCTGCGGAGACGTCCCGATGCGGCTGAGTTGCCGCTCCCGGACGCCGGGAAGCGGCGTTCGCAGGCAGAGGTGCCGAAGTTTGAGCGCGCGTGCTGGACGTTGGTGGTGGCGGCGCTGGAATTCGAGTGGGTTTACTGCGGAGCGGCTCACTGGCGGCTCGAGGTCGCTGCAAAGGTGAGGGTTCTTCCCCTTTCCTTCTTGTGGGTTGTCTTGGAAAAATTTTGTGATGATGATGACGACGGGGTGACCGTGGCCGGGGATGGTCGGAGACTGGGGTGGTGATGGCAGGGAGCGGGGGTTGTCGGAGAAGTCAGGGTGCTGGTGTGTTCCGATTGTCGGGAATGCTGGTGGTAAGGTGGTAACGGTAGGATTTTGGGGGTGACGGCGGAGATGGTTGAGAACAGGGTACGGTGATTGTGTTGGCGGAATTTGTGATAGTAGAACAACGGGGAAGAAAGCCGATGTTGTGTCCTGCGAGGCATGGGGCTGGTGTGTCCGGGATTGTCGGACACGGAGGAATATTGTATTTGTAATGGAGAATTTTGGTGGAGTAGACGAGGCACAGACACGATGCACCGCTGATGGAGGAGTACCTCTCCTTTTATAGGAGGTGGGAATTCCCAGTTGGATAGGGATTGGAATTGTTTAAATTCCAATTAGATAATTCCATCTATTATTTAATTCAATTTAAAATTATTCTAATCAATTCCAAATCAATTTCAATTTTTAGATAAATCAAATCTAATTTATATAGTTAAAATCCATTTAAAATAAAGTCAAATAAATTCTCTCAAATTTAAATTATCACAACCAATTTAAATTTAAACCAAACACTATTTTTAAAATACTTTTTCGAACAATAAAATATTAATATTAAATAAATTTCGAAAATATAAAAATCTAAATTTATGCACCTTGTATTTATGAATATTTGCATAAAACCTCATTTTTAAAATACTATTTATATAACCCTTCATGATGTAAATAAAGAATTGAAAACTTCCAATATGACATATTTACAACCTTTAGTAATCGAAATATTTATTATTTATTATCAAAAATTTCAAACTTCTAAATTAAAATATTTTACAACAATGTGTACCTCGCACATATTCGCACTCGACGAGACGTACAAAATACGAACTCGTACGTGGCGTATAATATGACTATACGACGTACAAATACCAAGTAAAAAAATTTTAAATACTCAATAAAAAAAATTAAAAATTAGAAATTTAGGGGGCTTACACAGGTAATGATGTCCATTAGATGTCAATCGTCATGTAGATTTTGGCACAATACGACTGGGTGCAGTCTGATATGTGGCGCAACCTGATCATCAGCGCAGTTTGATTTCTGGGCTTCAGATCAGTAGCGCAGCTTGATTTTGGGGCGCAATTTGATCACTGTATAGTAAATACATGGCGCAACTTGAATTTTAGGCTCTACAAGACCCCTTTTAAAGTTTTCAAAACTTAAAACATTTTAAAGTTTGAAATACTTTGAATTTTATAAAAGTTTTGACTGAGTCAAGTTACGCCGGTCAACATCCGGTATACAATTAAATTTCTTTCTCGAAAACACTCAATCTTCTCTGCGTCTTCCCGAGTTTCATTGATGATTTTCAGTTTTCCATGAAGAATATGAAGTCAATTTTGGTTGATATTCATACTTTATTCTTCACAATTTCGATGACATCTAAGAAGAAGAAGATGGAGACCAATGCTGTCACCAAAAACCAGTCTCCCGAAGTGAAAGTCGATGTCCAACCTTCGACTTATTTATTGGAGGCTAACCTGGCACTGAGAGCGGCCAACTTTCTAGACTGCTTCGGGTTAAACCCAACTGTCTTCAATCGCTCGAGTGGTGGGCCATCCTCTGAAGAGCGCGGCGATTCAGAGAAATTCCTTAACCTAATACGTCGTTCGGGAATCCGTAACATGCAAGAATTGGACACCGCCCTTCGTCAGACCAATGAAGACAAGAAAAAGGAATAATATTTTAGCATGACAACTTTTTATTCTCTTTTCTTGTGTCCTTGTCTGTAGGGGTCCACCCATCTTTTATACATAAAATTTAATAGTTCTGATATATTGTGTGGCTGTGATTCTAAATAGTGCGCGTAGACATGTTCCTTTGGCTAATTCTTTATTTACTGTTTCATTTGAGAGACACATGGCAGTCATCACTTGGTTTTAGGCACCTATTGTTTGGTTTTTCCCAAAATAGGCTCCTAGAATGATGCGCCCATTTTTACTCTTCCACTCCTTAAAAAGGATAGCCAAAATGAGAGAGAGACATTCATGTTTTCTCAAAACAAATGACTTCTCTCAAAGTCCCATTACTCAGCAAGAATTCATCATCTATGAGTTCACTTGCGCCACTTTATTCTGATGTTATTCTTTTGCATGTTGCACCTTCAAAAGTTGGTAAGTCTCAACAAAGAACAAAATGATTTTCTCATATAAGCATTTTTCTTTTGTGCCACTTTTGAAGATAGGTACTGACTTGCATGCTGTAGACGCTATCGATATGTGCTAACTATTTCTGAGAATAGGCGCACACCGTGGTCCAATATTTAGTTTTGATTAGAGGCGTGTATTGCTGACATGCGCCAATTTGATCGACTCGCCCTATAGAGATATGCGTCTGTTGATAGGCGCATAGTGCTGGTATGCGCCTATTGATAGGCGCACACTATTATATGCGCCTGTTGATAGACGCATAATGTTGGGATGCGCCTGTTGATCAGCGCGTATTGCTTATATGCGTCAGTTGATAGGCGCACACTGCTGGTATGCGCCTGTTGATAGGCGCACACTGTTGATATATGCCTGTTGATAGGCGCATTTCAAAGATAGATTTTGCTAACTTCTCCTATTTTATTAATATGTGCAGAGATTCGGCTAGCAAGCTTCTTTAAGACTGGCATTGGTGATTTGGATGCTGCAGAGGGTATTCTTCTGACACTCACATCAGACAGCTCATGTGGTTCTGACACTCAAATCAGACAGCTCAGGACTCTCTGTATTCAAGAAGAAATTTCCTCAGATGGTAGAAAGAGCCTTTATACATGAGAGTTGGATGGTGAAGACGTAGAACTAGGAATTGTATCACAAGGGTGATCTCATTCCTAGTTTCCCTGGCGGGCCGTCTTCTCTCCACTAGTTATATTAACAGCAGCTCATCTTTGGGGTTATACTCTGGGGTTCTCCTCTCGTCTTTCTGAGAGAGAAGACCAGAATTGATTCCATTGTCTGGCTCGTTGCTTCAGGTCGAGACGAACAAGAACCGGCATCAATAAGAAGATCCAAAGATGTAATAGACCTTCATTATCAATGGGAAGATCCAAAGATGTAATAGACCATCATTAGAATGAAAATTCGAGATGTAATAGATTTTCATCAAGATGTATCTATGTTTTTGAAGAAGGAATAAAGAAATGATTGTCTTATTATTCTCCTTTTTATAATTCGATTTTTGATATGCTGACATAGATAGCAGAATCCAAAAAGAATATGAATGCGGCAAGTTGTTGACGTGAATATTTGGAACTCAGAGGCGTGAGAGTCATGAATTCTCGTTATGATAAATGAATGAGTGATCAATCACTTCGATTTTCGAGGAAGAGACATTGAATGAATGAATGGTCGTTCAAACTCTCGAGGAAGAGAATAAATGAATGAACAATCACGTCGGTTTTGGAGAAGGGACAATGCATGGTTAGTTATAAATGAATGAACAGTTATAAATGAATGAACTGTTGTGCTTCTTTCTAAAAGTCGCATCAGTTCTCGAGGCTGATTATCTAGTTGTTCTGCCTATAAATAGAACAAAACTTTTGTAGATATTGCCAATCTCTTTTCCTTCTGTAAGAAAATTTCTTACGAAGACTTACTCGCTCCGAAGATCGAAGAAGAGACCGAGACGCCTTCTGCTGAGCCTCCAGTGCCTTCTTAAAAAGAAAGGGGTGAAGCCTCAACTGTTCCTCCTGCACCAGGACAGGATTTGATCTCCAAGGTAGTAGAAGCTAGGAAGACTGCCGAAGAAGAGGCATTGAGGATAGTTGTTTGTGAGTTTTTTGTGAGTTCAGGCAAAGAGGCGTTTGAACGATTGGCAAATTATGTATTTAATCATGAAGGATCGGGGCCTCCTCCCCGTCCTTAATATCATGTAATTCCATTCTGCCTTCGAATAAAATGAACTTTTATATACATCATGTCTCTGGGATAAAGTACATTTTGCTTTTATACATAATATTTCTTGAGAAATTTGTCATTGATCGACATCATAGCAACTCTGACATCCATGTCTGTTAATTGATAAGCTCCATTTGAGAAGACTTTATTTACCACATACGGTCCTTCCCATTTTGTCTCAAACTTGCCTTTGCTCATATGTGTTATAGTCATAGGACGTCTGACTGTAAGAACCAACTCGCCTTTTTGAAATGTTCGCACTCTGTGTAACGTCCCAGTCCCAAAATAGAAGGACTTAGAATGTATCATGCCAGCTGTATACATACGAGTAAATATACGGCTCGTATATATACATAAGCTGTAAATGTAGAAAGCCAAGACACTAAATCTCATCCACGAAGATAAATAATGATATAAAAGCAACTTTGAGTTTGTCATGTATGCAATAGTTGGGCGGAGACAAATCCACTACCAACTAAATTAAATATGGAAAATATACAAAGAAAGAATTGATCTAGCGAGAGCAAGTGACGAGTCCAAGAGCAATCATCACGAAGGAAGGAATGGCCTTAGCTAGAGCACCTGCAAGAAACCACGAAACACACACCTGGAGAAATCAGCAGGTCCTCAGAGGGACGTAACAAGACACATAATATCATGCCATAAATTGAATAGTAAGAGCTCAATAGAAAATATACATGAGTAAGGTTCCTAACCGTTCTATGTGGAATGCACTTTAGAAGACAACGTTCTACGCAGGAACTTAGGTGTTCAGCATAGATGGAGAGAGAGAGTGGCAGTAGGTAGCGCTCATAAGAGACACTATCGGCCATGGGCAGAAAGTAGCGCTCATCCGAGTCACTTTCGGGCCCGGGGCAGTAAGTAGCGCTCATACGAGACACTATCGGCCCAAATCTATGTGTGTACTGAACATGTAGCCCCTACACTAAAAACTGTCTCCTCCCTCCCCATGATACCATACATGCGTCGTCTCCACGATACTACTTAATCCTTAATAACTGCCAAGTCTTCTACAAAATCTATTAGCAGTTATATCCTAACGCACGGCCTGTACGCACCGATGTACGGTCGATACGTAAGTTCGAAGCTGTATGCGACTCACAACTCACACACACAACTTGTGTACAATCGTGACAAGTCAATGAGACACACTAAATTTGACGGTAGTCTCTTAACTCTAAGCCAATTGTATAAAATATAGTAATACGCATCTACATATAATTTAGAAAGAAACAACTTAAAAATAAACACAACATGCATGATATCGAGCAGAAAATTTAAACAGTAAAGGCAAGGTGTCTTGCCTAGGGTACTGCCTGGTGTGGTGCAATAATCCAGCAAGTTTTGATTATCCATTAGCCATGTTCGGTGTGTAACGGTCCGAGGGTCACAAGGAAATATGAACGTGCCATTAGTCACAATTTGTGATGATAAAGGGAAAAATTACGGAGAGTAATACTTATATTATTCTCCAAAATATTTAAATAATAATAATTGAAAATAGATTTTTATTAGCTAAACTATATTATTATTTTATTTTTTTGATAATACAAAATCTAAAAGAATTATTATAACTGAAAACCATAAGTTTTGTCAAAATAGTATCTCAAGTCAAATCTATATTTTCAAAACTATATTATTATTTTAGGTACTATTTATCCAAAAACACTTTATACAAGGATATACTTAAAACTTCTATATATAAGCCCAATACCATATCTACAATATATAATGTGAAAAGTAATTATATTTATTTATCAAGCAAAGTACTAAAGATAGCAAAAATATTGCTTATAAACATGTATATATATCGACAAGCTTTTTGAAAATATGGTTAATAAAAACTTTTATAATAAAATTTAACTAGTGATAAGTATTACTAATATATTTATACATATTGTTTTTCTTCTACATTAACATTATTAATAACTATAAAATGTCAGTATCTTTTAATAATAATAATATTATAATAAAAGAGAAACAAAACAAACATCAATATCCTAAAATAATGATAATATAATAATAAAATATATAATAATATAATAATAAAATAATAATAATAATATAATAATATTAATGATGGTGATAACTTTAAAGCTTTCTTTCCAAAATAAATTATAGTGAGAGAGAGAGAGAGAGAGGGAAAGAGGAACGAAGAGAGAGGGAAGGAGAGATCGGAAGAGGGGAAGAGAGAGAAGAGGGGAGAGTCTTACCAGAGGGGTGGCCGTCGGCTCTGGGAGGAAACGGAGCGACGGGCATCGGTCGGGTACGCCAGCGCATCAGATCAAGGGGTTTTCGGCTGGGGCTCTACGTGGCACGGCGGTCGGGTGCGACTCCCGCGGAGGTCGGCGGGTGGAAGCGGTGGAAGGCGGTGGCACAGCCACCTGGGAAGAAGGCGGCGGCGCACCGGACGCTCGGTGTGGAGTTTGAGGAAGACGGATCCGGGGCTCACGCGCGGCGGCAGAAGCGCGACGGAGCCCGCGGAGGTGAGTCGGTTTAGATTTTATGATTTGAGAATTTTTTTGAGGTGGTGGGGATGGCAATTTTCTGAGGCGCGGTCGCTGACTGGTGTAGAAGCATGGAAAATAATAAAGAAAGATCCATGCGGCCAGGAAACCCCATGCGGCTCAGAAAGCCCATGCGGCTCAGAGATTCATGCGGCACAAGGGACTATGCGTCTCTGTGATCTCCATGCGGCTCAAAGAGAAGTGCCACGTAGCATACAAATAACTCTTCCCTTACTGCATTAATTGCCTTGACGACTGACAGCTCTGACAAGACGACAGCCCTGACACAAAGACGTAATTATGACTCTGTCATAATGACAGACTCCTAGGGAAACAAAGGAGATCTCTGACACAATCCACCGAGATCCAGAAAATGCCACGCAACCTAGACACGTGGACAGTCATATGAGGCTCGAGCGGAGACTCCCCATGCGGCTCAGGCCGAAGTTGCCCTATGCGGCCCAGATCGAAACCGCCCTATACGGCTCAAACGGAGGTTCCCCCTATGCGGCTGAAGCAGACGCTCCCCCATGCAGCTCACAGGGACCATCTCCATGCGGCTCACGAAGGAGTTACCCGTTATGCGGCCACCTACGTCCATGCGGCCCAGATTATCATGTAATTAGAAGGTTCGGGGCCCCTCCCCAAACAGCCTTGACACGTAGCCTGGCTTATGCGGCTCAATCCTCATGCGGCTCAGATCCCCTCAGTGGCTCCCAGGACACGTGTCATAAAGCCAATCAATTTTCCAGATTTACTGCAATCAAAGATTGGGTCAAATCCTAATAATCTGGGATACGTGGCAGGAGAATGAATTAAACTTATTTATTCAGATTTGCAGACATCAGCAGATCATCATAAGGGAGATTTACTCCAATCAACATTAATTACTGAAAGAATTTGGCACAATCTACATTAATGGCCCAGATTCATTGCACTCAAAACTAATGGCCCAGATTGATCAATCAACAGGCCGCCGCCACTTCAAGGAGCAATCATTGCAAACCCTAATGATTGCATTCCCCTTCTTATAAATAGCAAGGTGCCATTCCCTTGCAAAGAGGACCCTTTTTTCGAGATCAGAGAGCACCAGAATACTTGGAGAGAAAGAGCCGAGAGAGAGCAAAGAGAGCATTTTTTCAACGCCAAGCAATCTTCTGGAGCCAAGGCTGCATACCGATCGTCCAAGGAGTAAGGCGGAGCGGCCGTCGCTTTCCCGAGCCTCTATCGTCACCCCCCAAAATCTAAAATAAACAATTGTACTTAGACTGCTGTACCTAGGTTTTCGTCCCTAGGATTTCTTTGTACAAGCGAGTTTGTAACGTGAAGTAAAAGTCCAATCCTCCGATAATTGTTCTGCTCTTTTATATTTCATGGCAAATACGATGGTGACTCTGCTGGAGACAAACTTCTCCACGGCTGAGGAGTTGGTGACGCAATCGGACGCAACCAAACTTGGCTCCACGCAACAGAAGATGGTCGTCCGTTTCGACCAACAGGCGTTTGAAGAAATGCTCTCCCAAGGAAGCGCTGGCCCGGTCCAGAAGCGAACCCGCACAAAGAAAGCTCGCTGCGAGTGGAGGCCAAAATCATTTGCTCCTCCACAAGCTCAGGATGGGGTACTCTCGGTTACCCAAGACGGCGAAGACGACTCTCATACGGCTCCACTTCGAGCCGTAGAGAACTCTGCTGTCCCCAAGTCCGGCAGAGGAAAGCACTACGATGCTGGACTTGTAGGGACAAAGAGTGATTCTATGCGCCCCAAAAGAAGCAGAACGCTCATGCGGCTAAATCTGCCAACAGTATGCAGGATGTTCATGCGGTTGAGTCTGCCAACTGCATGAAGGAGGTCTATGCGGCCAGATCATCCAGCCGCATAAAGAAAACTCATGCGGCCAAAGCTCCCAGCCGTATGAAGAAAACCTATACGGCTACGCCTGCCAGCTGTATGAAGGTTATTGATGACAGCCGCGTGATGCCTACTACACGTGGCTCTGTCTTCGACCGTCTCTCCCATGGTCCTGATCTCTTGTGCTCCCAAGAAGATATGTCTGACTCTCTCCAGCATCACGTAGACTCTTCCTACTATTTCCCTTACGCACTAGAGCAAAGAAGTCTAGGGCAATGAGCTTGGCAAGCTCGGTCCGCTGATCCGATCTCTGACCATCCGAGCGTACCGTATACTGTTGTGCGGGCCTCAGATGGGAAGTTATACAGAACCACTCGAGTCCAGCCCTCGGCGGCACACGGACAGAGAGGTTCGCAAAAGTCTTCCAAAATCCAGGAAGCAAATATGGTCGATCCAGATCTGACTTGCGTGAGGCCATCCTCCACAAACGTAAGGAAAGAGAAGATGCACTGGGATGCAAAGAGTCCTCCCACAGACGTCACTGCACCCAAGTCATCGTCAACTGCTGCTGCAACAATACGACGATGCGAAAAGACCGACAGTCCGTCTTTCAAGATTGCAACAGCCATTTTCAGAACACGAGGCACTTTCCGTCGTCTCTTTCAACTCTGCTCAGAAAGTCCCCGCCGATGGGAGAGGGAAGAAGACAAATGTTCCTAGTCCGAAAATTTCAACCACTTTGACCAAAAGACTATCGTTTAAGCGGGTGCCCACCACCGGAGTTTTCTAAGGCACCCGTTCTAAGACGAAATCTGCTACAGTGAGAGATTCGTCGTCCACAATAGGGGGTTTGGGACTAGAGGTAGCACTCCTCC
>JANAVB010026033.1:0-42614 GCA_029216955.1 Iris pallida | reverse complement strand
CCCATGGTATGGTTATTTGACTTAAGTTAGACTTTTAAGTCATAAGCCATGACTTGTGATTAACCATTAAATCAATAACTAGCCAAAGAGGCCCAAAGCCCATTAACTAGTGCCTAACCCTAACCCTAACATTATTGTCCAGCCCCCCTATAAGTATTCTCTTCCATTTAGGGCTAGCCTCTTTAGGAAAGAGCAAGTATAGAAAGAGGTATTTTTCCAACTCCAAAAATCCCTAGAAAATCTATTTTAACTCCTTTTTAATCCAAACAAATTGCAATAGGTTCTAATTGATGTTTTCTTGCTGTTGGAATTTGTTATTCTCAGTTTTCTACCAATTTGAAGGAGTTTGGTGGCTTTTGGGAATCCTCATTCAAAGGGATTTTTGTGTTGGAGAACACCATAGGTAAATCCTAATCCATCTATTTAAATTTGGTTTTAATTGCATGGATGCCTAGCCCTAAGTATCCTGACCTTGTAGGAATAGGATTTGTAGGAATTTGTGTTATGTACGTGTCCGTATCGGACACGTATCAGTGACAGCCATAGGTGTTTGACGAAATGTCTCAATGGATATTTCGTTCTGTTTTTGCAAAACTTTTTGAATAGAAAAATGTATTTTTGTGTTGCTTACACATTTCCTTTGCTCTAAACTTGAATCGTGTTTGTGTAGTATCGTTTGGACACTCGTGCACACGTTCTCGCTCACTCGCGCGCGCGCCCAGGCGAGTCCTCTGCCACTCGGGGCTCCTACAGGACACGACATGCCTTTGTTCGACACAAAATTTGGTGGACCCCAGGGGGCATGCACTGACATCATGCCCCCAAAGTTTCATTGGGTTTCGTGGTCGGGTTGGAGAGAAATCGATCGTGCACGGGTTTTACACTGTTCTGCGCACAGTTTAATTAAGCCACTGATACGGCCTTATATCTTTGGACACGTCACGCTAAGACCCAAAACAGGGTGACACACATCTAGCTGGACACTAGGCGTACCCACTGACACAAGCACGAGATTTAGTTTGGGTTGTGTCGGGTGTACGACACGCGTGCACCTGGGCATGACGCACTGCCTGTGTAATGTGTCTGTGTGCACTGTTGAGTTGTTATATTCGATTGGACACGTTTGTGTCCCCCTTGCTGGGACACAAACACATCATATGACATGAGCACATATTATATTTGAATTACCAACCATTATAAATACATATTAACATGTTTTCGTATGTTATTTCCCTTTACCCCAAATTTCTGAAACCATATGTAAATTTTATTTTTTTTTCTAGTTTCAAATTCGAGATTTAGCAATCAATTTAACCTACTTAAATGTCATAGTTCACATGTTTAAGTACCTAGTATGTTACACCTATATGTGTTTTACTTATGTGATGAATTTGGTTTGAATTGGTGAATGATTGGGTTTGAATTGGGATTTTGAATGTGTGGACTATTTTTGTGAAAAACTGAGTTCAACAAAACCTGAGATTTCTGAGTTGTTTTCTTCCCTTTGAACTGAATTAACAGGAAGTATTATATGTGGTTGGTTCTTAAATCAAAATCTGAGATTGTATGTGGAATTCAAAATTTGATTTGAGGTAGGACTATTCTAGAAGTCTGAAATGGGTTCATGAATTGTTTTCCTGTTTTCAAATACATGAGATTGATGCTAACCTGAAATTGAGTTAACTCTCACACATAACTGAAACACCCTAGCTACTGTCACCTGTACACACTTATGAGTTTGACTCACACACACATATGAGGACACTGTCACTTAGTTTAGGGATTAACAGAAATTATGATGTGTGGTTGGACTGTTTTATGAAATATGAGATATTAGTGTATTGATTAGGGTTCTCTCTCACACTTTTCATGTGCACACTGTCCTCACAACCTATCACTCACTGTCAACACACACCCACACTTCACTGTTCACTCTCACACCCTTTCACTCTCTTCCTATCCTTCTCTCACACACTTGACACTTCCTCACTACCCTCATGCAAGTAACACAAACACACATGCACACATTCCTCTCCTCACTTCACTGTTTTGCAAATTCTGCCACACACACATGCACACACCCTTGGTGTTTCCTTCTCTCACTCACATTCTCCTCTCACACATAGCCCTCTTTATATCTATATATATATATACATATATTAAATGCCTTGTTACATATAGCTAATGTGTGGTGATGCATGCCTATATATATATATATATATATATATATATATATATATATATATAGTTAGTTTCTTTATGTATTGTTCTTGAATGCCTAGCATAGACAACTTGAATATTGGACAAGTGTGACTTATGAATGTGTGTGTTGGCTTGATTTAGGCTTGGATAGCCTTGAAGAGGTGTGTACTAGCTAGTGTAGGCTTGTGTGACCTAGTATAGACTAGTTTAGACTTGATAGCCTAATTTAGACTTGTTAGACCTAGTTTGACCATAGTTGACTTAGTTTGACTTCTAGGGTTGACCAGAGTTGACCAAGAGTTGACTTTGGCCTAGTTTGACCTAGATTCATGTAGAATACATTGTAGTACTTCATTTTACCATTTTGGACTTGTTGTGACTTGTGCTGTTCTGCATAGGAGACAGACACCACTCCTCGGATAGTACTTTTCAGTTGGACACTCAGATACCAGGCGAGTACATTCTCTGATCATTTTATATCCTGTTAAAATTATTTTCCTGCTTTAGATTACTTTACTTGATGCTGTCACGTTGGTAACACGAATTAGTACTATATGGATCCATTCTTGAGATGTTATCCCCTCAGGGAGCATCGTATACTACATGTTCTGTGCGTTTCACTTACATGGTGTATCACTATGCTTCACGATTCTTCGATCACTTATGACATGTACTCTCATGATTACAGAGTCTTCCCAGAATCACCCTATTTATAGGCATTCCCAGAATCACCCCATTGTGGGCATTCCCAGAATCACCCATTTATGGGTTATCCATGTATCACCCCTTGCGGGCCTTTGCATGGAATCATAACATAACCTGGCTGGATCCTTATATATTGATTGGGGTACGGGGGAGTAAAGTAAACATGTGAATAATATCCAAGTAGTGTAGTTCCCAGAATCACTCCATAGTATAGTTCCCAGAATCTTCTATGCCATTCACATGTTTATATTGTACTCTGACTCACTAGCCACAGTTAGCTCTCTATTACGGTATATATATATATATATTTCCATTACAGTTTCCTCTGTTTACATTCCATGCTTCTTCAGTTTCCTGTATCTTACTCTACTGCATGTCTATATTTTCTGACCTGCTATGAATTGTTGAGATGTATTGTGCTCGCTATTGTCCTGACTGGACCTGTTGAAAATATTACAGAGGACGAGGAGGAGGCTGGTGTGGATACCTATTACGGTGCTACTTTAGATGAGTGCCTGGACCTGGACCAGCAACAGGTCCCACAATCTGTGGATGACACACCCTTAGACTAGGATGTTTTCATTTACAGTATTCTATGGATGATTGTACTTATTGATACTTGGGATCTGGGATTATGTATTTTATCTTAGACACTTAGACTCTCTGATGTACTTGGGATTTCCTTCCATTTTAGCAGTTTTTTTATCTATCTATCTGCTATTTTACCATCTGTGTTTTCTTGAGTTTATATCATATCGTGCTTCTTCTCCTTAGTTGTGATTGAGTGTACTTTATCATTTCACCCCCATTCGGGGAGTATAAACTGCTTAGTATAATATTGCTAGATGTTGTGACCAAGGACAACGTTCTACCGCCGACACTGCGGCGTAGGCTGGACGTACCCACGTCTCGTGTCCTACTCTAGGGTGTGGGTCGTGACACGTTTTTGGTGGTGGCCCATGCTGGTCTAGACTAGAAGTGTAGTGGTATTCGAACTAGAGTATCACTACAGCCTGCAGTAGGATATAGGACATTAATTTTTAAGGTACTCAATTACATTAGGAAAAATTCTTTTATTGCCATCTAAATCCTTATTGTCAGCTGATCCTTTTGAATTTTAATTGTCCGCCTTTGTTATATCACTTCTTTCTCAGAAATTGATACTCTTGTTTGGTCTAACTTCAGGATGGTAGAGACTCGTCAGCAGCGTACCATTTATGGAGATGCTATAGAGGGATCTGCTACCTCTCAGCCAGTTCAGCAGAGACAGGAGACTGCAGCTCTTGCCACCTCTGTTCGTATTAAGGCTCCAGCAGCAGCAGCAGGGGGTATGCCCCCACCGACTCGGAGGCAAGACCCAGTCATCGCAGAGAAGCCCTTCCAGCAGCAGCCACCTGCGGGGACAGTTGACGCCGTTCAGCTGTTAGCTTTCTTCCGGCAGTACATGGAGGGTCAGCAGACCCAGCAGCAAAGGCACACGTAGAGCTCACTCGAGGCATTAAGCTGGCAGTGACCGCAGTGGAGAGAGTCATAGCTCAGCCAGCGGCAGCCCCGCAGCCGTACCAGCCACGGGAGAAGGGCATCCAAGACTTCCAGAAGATGCACCCTAGAGACTTTCGGGGGACAGAGGGGATTTTGTATGTCGATGAGTGGATCGAGCATATAGAGAAGATCTTCAGGCTGGCTGAGATCCCGACGAGGCTCCAGATAGAGGCAGCGGCCAGCATGATGCAGGATCTGGCCCGTACTTGGTACCAGACCGACCCGAGGGTTGGCACAGTAGGACAGACTTGGGCAGCATTCAAGAAGCTGTTCAAGGAGAAGTTCTTTCCAGACGCAGCACTGGGAGCCCTTGAGACCCAGTTCGAGGCCCTAGTTTAGGGGAGCTAGTCCGTAGAGGAGTACGCAGGAGAGTTCTGCCGCCTGAGCAGATTTATAGATGACTTATCAGAGACGACGAAGGCCCGGAGGTTCCGGAAGGGCTTGGTAAAGGAGGTCAAGTCCTACACCAAGAATGCCCGCAGTGCTACATTTGAGGAGATCCTGGTGGACGCACTAGCTGCAGAGGATGATCTTGAGCTTAGGCTCAAGAGGAGGCGAGACTCCCATGGAGGCAGCAGTAGCGGAGGATCGGCCAAGAGGCCGCACTTTCAGCAGCAGCACCAGCAGCACCACCAGCAGCAGAGGTTCCAGCCGCAGCAGTTTCAGCAACCGAGGCATCAGCCAGTGCAGCATCAGCAGCAAAGGGTACAACAGCAGGCACCGAGGCAGCAGGCCACCACCTGTGGTTATTGCAAGAAGCTAGGACACGGGTGGAACGAGTGTAGAAAGAGGCTGGGCAAGTGCCTGGTATGTGGCTCAGGAGATCACCAGATGAGGGAGTGTACCTTAACCATGGGACGAGCAGCTCAGGGAGGAGGAGCCAGGGCAGCAGCAGGCCAGCAGAGGGGACCAGCCCTGCCGACCCAGCAACAGAGATTTGTTCAGCACCAGCAGCAGGCCAGGGGAGGCCAGCCGGGGCGAGCTTTCGCCATGGCGGCTGAGGATACAGAGGTGATAGGAGAGCTGATTGCAGGTTCGATTCTCCTCTACTCCAGTCCAGCATTTGTATAATTCGATTTCGGTGCTTCGCATAGTTTTATATCAGTCTTTGCGATTAGACATGGTATTATAGCTGAATCGTTGCCTAGGACTTACAAGATCACGACCGTGGGTGGCATTATCCTCGTACGTGATGTTTGTAAGGGTCGAAGTTTTTTGGGAGGTCGTGAGTTGGAGGTGAGCCTGCTCGTAATGTCATTGCCGAACTACGATATAGTACTCGGCATGGATTGGTTGAGCAGGCCCACGCCAGCATTGATTGCAGAGGGAGTAGTTCTCTTCAGAGCGCCGGGGGAGCCAGAGTTCGAGTACTCCAGACTCAGGCGGAGCAGAGCAGCGGGTTTTTTGCGGAGTCTCGGTTGAGGAGCAGGCGATTCCATACCCTTGATAGCAGACTATATGGATGTTTTCCCAGAGGAGTTGCCAGGATTGCCACCAGACAGAGACATAGAGTTCTCGATAGACTTGGTTCCAGGAGCGGAACCCATCTCTCAGCATGTCTATCCGATGAACAACAGTGAGCTGGTGGAGCTGAAGAAGCAAGTGGATGAGCTGGAGGACAAGGGCTTCATCCGCTCGAGTTCGTCGCCATAGGGTGCACCAGTATTGTTTGTGTCGAAGAAGGATGGATCAGTATGGATGTGTATTGAGTATAGGGCACTCAACAACCTCACGATCAAGAACAAATAACCACTATCGCGGATCGACGATCTTTTTGACCAGTTGTACGGAGCTCGTGTATTTTCCAAGATTGATCTGAGGTCGGGATATCACCAGGTGAAGGTGAAGAGGGAGGATATTCCTAAGACCGCTTTCAGAATGCGGTACGGGCAGTTTGAATTTTTGGTTATGCCGTTTGGGCTAACCAATGCACCAGCAGTATTTATGAACCTAATGAACAAGGTGTTCCACCAGTATCTGGACCAGTTTGTGGTGGTGTTCATAGACGACATCTTGGTGTATTCCAAGACTGAGGAGGAGCACGAGGAGCATCTGCGGATAGTGCTGGAGACTCTCAGGAGGGAGTAGCTTTATGGGAAGCTCTCCAAGTGTGAGTTCTTCTTGGACCGGGTGGACTTTTTGGGGCATGTGGTGACTGGAGATGGTATCTCAGTTGACCCCAAGAAGATTGTAGCAGTTGAGGCATGGGCAGCGCCGACTTCAGTTGCAGAGATCAGGAGTTTCCTGGGGCTGGCAGGATATTATCGGAGATTTGTGCAGGATTTCTCCCGGGTTGCAGAGCCGTTGACTCGGTTGACCCAGAAGGATACTGAGTTTGTTTGGTCAGAGGAGTGTCAGGCAGCTTTTGATGAGTTGAAGAAGCGGCTTACGACAGCTCCGATTCTGACATTGCCTTCAGGATCAGGTGGATTCACTATTTATAGTGATGCTTTAGAGAAGGGGCTGGGTTGTGTCTTGCAGCAGCATGGAAAGGTGATTGCCTATGCTTCCAGGCAATTATGTCTCCATGAGAAGAACTACCCTACCCACGACCTGGAGCTGGCAGCGGTGATATTTGCTCTGAAGTTGTGGAAGCATTATCTGTATGGGGAGAGGGTGGAGATCTTCACAGATCACAAGAGCTTAAAGTATGTGTTCACTCAGAAGGAGTTGAACATGAGGCAGCACAGATGGCTAGAGTTGATGAAGGACTTTGACATCCTACTTCAGTATCACCCAGGAATGGCCAACGTGGTTGCTGATGCCTTGAGTAGGTATCCGACAGCCATGTGTTTGACCATGGATCGGCATTTGCTTGCAGACTTGGAGAGCCTTGGGATTGAGGTGATCGTGCCCGGAGTACAAATGCAGTTATGGGGGATGCAGATTCAGTCGGACTTGGTGGAGAGGATCAAGGCGACTCAGTTTGAGGACGTTGCTCTGCGGTGTCTCCGAGAGCAGGTTCGAGCAGGATTGGTGGACGGCGAGTTTTCTCTTGCAGAGGATGGTGCCTTGAGGCACGGTTCCAGATTATGTGTGCCCAGCGGAGAGCTCAGGGAGCAGGTTTTGCAGGAGGCCCACAGATCTCAGTACTCCATACACCCGGGTGCCAACAAGATGTACCGAGATCTGAGGAAGCATGTTTGGTGGTGTCACAACCCGCACCCTAGAGTAAGGGCACGAGACGTGGGTACGTCCAGCCTACGCCGCAGTGTCGGCGGTAGAACGCTGTCCTAGTCACAATATCTAACAATATAAATCATAAACAGTTTATACTCCCCGAATGGGGGTGTCATAACAGAAAGTAACTCAATCACAACTAAGGCAGATGAAAAGATAGCAGATAGATAGATAAGAGAAACTGCAGAAATAAAAGGAATATCCCAAGTACATCAGAAAGTCTAAGTGTCTAAGATAATACAAATCCCAGATCCCAAGTATCAATAAGTACAATCATCCATGAAATACTGAAATGAAAGCATCCTAGTCTAAGGGTGTGTCATCCACAGCTAGTGGCTCCTGCTGCTGGTCCAAGTCTGTACTATCATCTAGAGTAGCCCCATAATAAGTAGGGCAGCCAGCCTCGTCCTCATCCTCTGTAATATTTCAACAGGTCCAGTCAGGACAGAGCGAGTACAAAACATCTCAACAAGTCATAGTAGGAAAGGAAATATAATCATGCTAGAGAATAAAGTACAGGAACTGAAGAATAGCATAATGTAAGAGAGAGAGACAGTAAGCAAATATCTATGATATATAAAAGAGAGACAGTGCTAGTGATTTAGAGTACAGACGAACATGTGAATGGTTTAGGACTGATTCATGACTACACTAAGAGTGATTCATGACTACACTACTTTGGATATTTATTCACATGACCATTCATACTCTCCCGTACCCCCAATCAATATACAAGGATCCAGTCAAACTACGTTAAGATTCGTGACTAAACTACTAACCCGTATAGGGTGATTCATGAATTGATTCGTGAAGGCTCGGTGATCATGAGGGTACATGAGTCACTAGCTGATTCCCGAAGATTCATGATAATAGAAGCATAAGATACGTGATGTAAGTGAAACACACTGGCCAAAAGTATCTGATGCTCCCGAGAAGGATAACATCTCATGAAGGGATCCATATAGTACTAATCCGTGATCCAACGTGTCAGCATCAAGTAAGATAGTCTAAAGCAGGAAATATAATCCTAAACATGATAAAATGATCAGAGAATGTACTCGCCTGGTATCTGAGTGTCCAACTGAAAAGTACTGTCCAAGGAGTGGTGTCTGGTCCTATTAGAATAGCATAAGTCACAACATGTCCAGAATAGTAATAAGATGCACTACGATAAATACTACATGAATCTAGGTCAATCTAGACCAAAGTTAACTCTTGGTCAACTCTGGTCAACTCTGGTCAACCCTAGAAGTCAAACTAGGTCAACCAAGTCAAACCTAAGTCAACTAGTCTAACTAGTCTAATCTAGGTCTAACAAGCCATTTCTAAGTCTAACTAGACTACACAAGTCAATTCTAGGCCCACTAGTCTAATAGACACACCATAGGCCAATAGCACATATGTACCTATACCATTATCACATATGAAGTATATGAATATCCCTATATACATATAGGCTAGTATATCAATATGCCTACATATATAATATATTATATATATATAATCACACATCTACAAGAGAAAATATATTATACATATATGTAATATAGAAATAACTTAGAATACAAACTATAGGCTAATGAGTATACCATACAACTTATGTGTCCACCTACATACATATACACATGTGTATAGAGAGGGGACACTAGTGTAAGTGTCCAAGTGCATGTGTGTGTGTAGAGTGATGTGAAGGTGAAAAGTGTGTGAGGGTGAGAGGGGCAAATGTGTGTGTGTAAAGTGATACATGTGTGAAACAGTGAGAGAGGGACAGAAAATATAATGTGTGTGTGTGTAGTGAGCAATATGAAAACTGAAAACAGTGCACATAGGGAAAAATCAGTGAAAAAGGATCAACATTCACCCCCACCCATCAATCCCAGGTTGGTGTATTGAAGAAACAGTTCACACATTTCTATTCTCAGTTTTGAGCTCAACAACACATCAAACAACCCCCAAAACTCAGGTTAAAATAGTTCAATCAAACTCAGATTTATATATTGAATAAAATAGTTAAAACAAACACCCCAAACTCAGTTTTGATTTACACACACACAAATCTCGGAATTTGGTTTAAGGATCAACCACATATAATAATAGCTATTTATTTCAGTTAAAAGGGAAAGAAAATCATCTCAGGACTTTCATGATCAGTACAAGTTGATCAAAACAAAAAAATAGATTTCTAACTCAGTATTCCATTTGAACAGTCCAACCCTACCTAACACTATAATTCGAATTCAATTCAAAGCCAAACCACCCAAAAATTGACCTACAAGTAGAATTCACATAGGAGGGCTATAATAAGGACTCAAACATGTAATAATCAACACTTAGATTGATCAATTGGACTGTCAAAATCACATATTAAAACTGGAGAAAAAATAGGATACATTGAATACTCACAGTTTTCAGAAAAATATAGGAAAATGGAAATTACCCAATAATTCCAACTAAAATACTAATCTATTGGTTTGTACAGTAAAAACACATTACCCACGTGTTGTGTGATGATTTTGTGTCCATTGGAGTGGACACAAACGTGTCCAATTCAATCCAAACTGAAATCGGGCAAACTGGACACAAGGTTTTGGACAGCATCGTACGGGTGTGCACGCGAGTCGTGCACCCGACACAGAGAACTTCGGGCCTCGTGATCGTGTACCCAACTAGACTAGGTATAGGTGCTCGTGTCTAAGTGCCTGAAACATGTCCTCGTGTCGCCGTGTCCATGAACTAAAGCCGTATCAGTGGCTAGAAGCAGCCCGCACACAGAGCAGTGCATTACCCGTGCGTGGCCGATTTCTTCCTAACCCGACCATAAAATCCAACAAAATTTTGTGAGTGTGATGGCAGTAGGTGCCCCAAAGTGTCCACAAAAACTCGTGTCCAACAAGTTCGTGTCGTGTCCAGAAGAGCCCGATAGGCAGGGGAGCACTGTAGCCGCGCGCCGCGCGTCCGAGTGCGTGTGCACGAGGTCTAAACGACACAACACAAGCACAAAATCAACTCAGAGCTACAGAAATGGATAAGCGACACCAAAACATGATTTTTCATTCAAACACAAATAAAAAATAACACGAAAAGTTTCACTGTGGCATTTCCACAAACACCATGCACATGACACTGATACGTGTCCAGATTGGACACGAAACGACACAAAAACTTAGGGTTTCCTATTCCTACTGTTAGGTTAGGTCTAGGGCTCCCTAATGATGCAAAAATCTTAGGATTCTATTGTGAATAGGAAGTTACCTCTATGTATCAAAACCCTACAAAAAGCTCAATGAGTGATGTTCTTCACAATGGTGAAACTCCTCCAAAGCTCCCCAAATTTGAGAACAATTGATGCCAACAGAAAGTAGGAAGAATTTAGAACCCAATACAATTTGTTTGGGTTAAAAAGGAATTAAAATGGATTTACTAGGATTTAAGGAAGATGGGAAATACCTCTTCTAAAACTTGGCAAGAAAACCTAAGTGAGGCTAGCCCTAACTTTGGGAGGCATTAAATAGGATGGTAAAGGTCAATAGTGGCTACCATGGGCTGATTAGGGTTAGGGTTGGTTCATGGTGTGGGCCTATGGCTATTAACTTAAGTCATTAGTCATGACTTATGAAGTCATAAGCCCTATTAGTCAAATCAACTCCAAATCCCTCCAAACAAGTTCCAATGACTAACCCTCACTAAAATAGGTCAAAACAAAGTTACTTAACCTAACTAAGTGGCCATAACCTAGATTAGTCACTAGGTTAGTCTTCTAGTCAACACAAGTCAAAGTCAACTATAGGCCCAAAATCAATTCTCCTAAAAATCACCAAAAATCACCAAAAATTATATTAATTATAATAAGTCCAAATAATAAATAATAATTCCAAATAATTTACAAAATTTCAAAAATGACCAAAATACCCCCAAGCTAGAAAAGTGGTAGTGACAGGTGGTCCGGGATGAAGCGGGAGGTGGCTCGCTTCGTAGCTAGGTGCTTGGTCTATCAGCAGGTCAAGGCGGAGAGGCAGAGGCCCGGTAGATTATTACAGCCGCTACCCATTCCCGAGTGGAAATGGGAGCATATCACTATGGACTTCGTATCAGGATTGCCACGTACACATGGAGAAAAAGACGTGATTTGGGTCATCGCTGACAGGTTGACCAAATCGGCCCATTTCTTTCCATTCAAGGTGGGTACGTCTACAGAGAGGCTGGAGGAGATGTATATACGGCAGATAGTCAGGATTCACGGGTTTCGGTCAGCATCATCTCAGATTAGGATAGTCGCTTTACTTCCCATTTCTGGAGGAGTCTGTAGATTAGCTTGGGCACTCAGCTAAAGTTTAGTACTGTATACCACCCCCCAGACGGACGGATAGTCAGAGAGGACTATTCAGACACTTGAGGATATGCTGCGGACGTGCGTCCTGGACTTTAGAGGTTCCTGGGAGGATCATCTTCATTTGGTGGAGTTTGATTACAACAACAGTTTCCAGGCCAGCATTGAGATGTCACCTTTCGAGGCTCTGTACGGGCGTAGGTGTCGTACACCCTTATCTTGGGATGATGTTGGTGAGCGAGCTTTACTGGGGCTAGAGATGGTTGTTGACGCAGCCGAGAAGGTCAAGCTCATCAGGGACAGACTTCGCATGGTACAGGACAGACATCGGCACTGGGCCGATAGCCACCGGAGGCCCTTGGAGTTTGAGGTACAAATTAGAGTAGGATTTTTAGGTTGATTGTTTGTGTTTTGTTTGATCATATTTGTTTATTATAATTAATTGAGACCTTGCTTGTGATTAGGTTGGAGACCAGGTTTTCTTGAGGATATCTCCGACTCGTGGTACGATACGTTTTGGTGGAGGCAAGAAGCTTAGCCCGTGCTTCATCGGCCCTTTCGTTATCAGCGGAGAGTCGGCGACGTGGCATACAGGCTAGACTTGCCACCTGCACTTGTGGGGGTCCATAACGTATTCCATGTATCACTGTTGAGATGGTACGTGGCTGACCCTAGCCATGTGCTCGATCATTCGGAGATTGAGGTTGGACCTTCTCTCAAGCTATCCAGAGCAGCCGGTGGAGATACTGGATCGACGGGAGAAGGTTCTGAGGAACCAGGTGATACCCTTGGTACGCGTCGTATGGAGGCATCATTCTCCAGGAGAGTCTACCTGGGAGCGGAGGATGAGATGCGCGAGCGTTACCCTGATCTTTTTGGACCGTGAGGTATACTTTCTATCCTTCTCATTAGTTGCATTTCGCCTTTCAATTTCGAGAACGAAATTCTTTTAAGGAGGGTAGATTTGTCACTACCCACATTTTTATTTTGAAGGTATTTTTGTCATTTTTGGGGTTATTTGAATTTATTAGAATTTATTTGAATTTATGGGAATTTTTAGAATTTATTTGGAATTTTTTTGATTGAGGGTTGACTAGGTTGACTTTGACTAGCAATGACCATGGTAGACTAACCTAGGAGCTAACCCTAGTTGAGTTTAGACTTGGTTAGGTTATGCAACCCTAGTTAGACTAGAGTTGACCCATGGTATGGTTATTTGACTTAAGTTAGACTTTTAAGTCATAAGCCATGACATGTGATTAACCATTAAATCAATAACTGCCAAAGAGGCCCAAAGCCCATTAACTAGTGCAACCCTAACCCTAACTTTATTTTCCAGCCACTACACCCATTGGGAACCCCCCTATAAGTATTCTCTTCCATTTAGGGCTAGCCTCTTTAGGAAAGAGCAAGTTTAGAAAGAGGTATTTTCCCAACTCCAAAAATCCCTAGAAAATCTATTTTAACTCCTTTTTAATCCAAAAAAATTGCAATAGGTTCTAATTGATGTTTTCTTGCTGTTGGAATTTGTTATTCTCAGTTTTCTACCAATTTGAAGGAGTTTGGTGGCTTTTGGGAATCCTCGTTCAAAGGGGTTTTTGTGTTGGAGAACACCATAGGTAAAATCCTAATCTACCTATTTAAATTTGCTTTTAGTTGCATGGATGCCTAGCCCTAAGTATCCTGACCTTGTAGGAATAGGATTTGTAGGAATTTTTGTCCTGTACGTGTCCGTATCGGACACGTATCAGTGACAGCCATAGGTGTTTGACGAAATGTCTCAATGGACATTTTGTTCTGTTTTTGCAAAACTTTTTGAATAAAATAATATATTTTTGTGTCGCTTACATATTTCCTTTGCTCTGAACTTGAATCGTGTTTGTGTCATGTCGTTTGGACACTCGTGTACACGTTCTCGCACACGCGCGCGCGGCCCAAACGAGTCCCCTGCCACTCGGGGCTCCTACAGGACACGACACGACTTTATTCGACACAAAATTTGGTGGACCCTAGGGGGCATGCACTGACATCATGCCCCCAAAGTTTCATTGGGTTTCGTGGTCGGGTTGGAGAGAAATCAATCGTGCACGAGTTTTACACTGTTCTGCGCACAGTTTAATTAAGCCACTGATACGGCCTTATATCTTTGGACACGACATGCTAAGACCCAAAACAGGGTGACACACACCTAGCTGGACACTAGGCATACCCACTGACACAAGTACGAGATTTAGTTTGGGCTGTGTCGGGTGCACGACACACGTGCACCTGTGCACGACGCACTACCTGTGTAATAAGTCTGTGTTCACTGTTGAGTTGTTATATTCGATTGGACATGTTTGTGTCCCCTTGCTGGGACACAAACATATCATATGACACGAGCACATGTTATATTTGAATTACCAACCATTATAAATACATATTAACATGTTTTTGTATGTTATTTCCCTTTACCCCAAATTTCTAAAACCATATGTAAATTTTGTATTTTTTTCCAGTTTCAAATTCGAGATTTAGCAATCAATTTAACCTACTTAAATGCAATAGTTCACATGTTTAAGTGCCTAGTATGTTACACCTATATGTGTTTTACTTATGTGATGAATTTGGTTTGAATTGGTGAATGTTTGGGTTTGAATTGGGATTTTGAATGTGTGGACTATTTTTGTGAAAAACTGAGTTCAACAAAACCTGAGATTTCTGAGTTGTTTCCTTCCCTTTGAACTAAATTAACAGGAAGTATTATATGTGGTTGGTTCTTAAATCAAAATCTGAGATTGTATGTGGAATTCAAAATTTGATTTGAGGTAGGACTATTCTAGAAGTCTGAAATGGGTTCATGAATTGTTTTCCTGTTTTCAAATACCTGAGATTGATGCTAAACCTGAAATTGAGTTAACTCTCACACATAACTGAAATACCCTAGCTACTGTCACCTGTACACACTTATGAGTTTGACTCACACACACATATGAGGACACTGTCACTTAGTTTAGGGATTAACAGAAATTATGATGTGTGGTTGGACTGTTTTATGAAATCTGAAATATATATTAGTGTATTGATTAGGGTTCTCTCTCACACTTTTCATGTGCACACTGTCCTCACAACCTATCACTCACTGTCAACACACACCCACACTTCACTGTTCACTCTCACACCCTTTCACTCTCTTCCTATCCTTCTCTCACACACTTGACACTTCCTCACTACCCTCATGCAAGTAACACAAACACACATGCACACTTTCCTCTCTCTCACTTCACTGTTTTGCAAATTCTGCCACACACACACATGCACACACCCTTGGTGTTTCCCTCTCTCACTCACATTCTCCTCTCACACATAGCCCTCTTTATATCTATATATTATATATACATATATTAAATGCCTTGTTACATATAGCTAATGTGTGGTAATGCATGCCTATATATATATATAGTTAGTTTCTTTTATGTATTGTTCTTGAATGCCTAGCATAGACAACTTGAATATTGGACAAGTGTGACTTATGAATGTGTGTGTTGGCTTGATTTAGGCTTGGTTAGCCTTGAAGTGGTGTGTACTAGCTAGTGTAGGCTTGTGTGACCTAGTATAGACTAGTTTAGACTTGATAGCCTAATTTAGACTTGTTAGACCTAGTTTGACCATAGTTGACTTAGTTTGACTTCTAGGGTTGACCAGAGTTGACCAAGAGTTGACTTTGGCCTAGTTTGACCTAGATTCATGTAGAATACATTGTAGTGCTTCATTTTACCATTTTGGACTTGTTGTTACTTGTGCTGTTCTGCATAGGAGCCAGACACCACTCCTCGGATAGTACTTTTCAGTTGGACACTCAGATACCAGGCGAGTACATTCTCTGATCATTTTATATCCTGTTAAAATTATTTTCCTGCTTTAGATTACTTTACTTGATGCTGTCACGTTGGTAACACGAATTAGTACTATATGGATCCATTCTTGAGATGTTATCCCCTCAGGGAGCATCGTATACTACAAGTTCTGTGCGTTTCACTTACATGGTGTATCACTATGCTTCACGATTCTTCGATCGCTTGTGACATGTACTCTCATGATGACAGAGTCTTCCCAGAATCACCCCATTTATGGGCATTCCCAGAATCACCCCATTGTGGGCATTCCCAGAATCACCCATTTATGGGCTATCCATGTATCACCCCTTGTGGGCCTTTGCATGGAATTATAACATAACCTGGCTGGATCCTTGTGTATTGATTGGGGGTACGGGGGAGTAGAAGTAAACATGTGAATAATATCCAAGTAGTGTAGTTCCCAGAATCACTCCATAGTATAGTTCTCAGAATCTTCTATGCCATTCACATGTTTATATTGTACTCTGACTCACTAGCCACAGTTAGCTCTCTATTACAGTATATATATATTTCTATTACAGTTTCCTCTGTTTACATTCCATGCTTCTTTCAGTTTCATGTATCTTACTCTACTGCATGTCTATATTTTCTAACCTGCTATGAATTGTTGAGATGTATTGTGCTCGCTACTGTCCTGACTGGACCTGTTGAAAATATTACAGAGGACGAGGAGGAGGCTGGTGTGGATACCTATTACGGTGCTACTTTAGATGAGTGCCTGGACCTGGACCAGCAACAGGTCCCACTATCTGTGGATGACACACCCTTAGACTAGGATGTTTTCATTTACAGTATTCTATGGATGATTGTACTTATTGATACTTGGGATATGGGATTATGTATTTTATCTTAGACACTTAGACTCTCTGATGTACTTGGGATTTCCTTCCATTTCAGCAGTTTTATTTATCTATCTATCTGCTATTTTATCATCTGTGTTTTCTTGAGTTTATATCATATCGTGCTTCTTCTTCCTTAGTTGTGATTGAGTGTACTTTTATCATGTCACCCCCATTCGGGGAGTATAAACTGCTTAGTATATTATTACTAGATGTTGTGACCTAGGACAGCGTTCTACCGCCGACACTGCGGGCGTAGGCTGGACGTACCCACGTCTCGTGCCCTACTCTAGGGTGCGGGTCATGACAGAAGGTCTGGGTACTCCTGAGGCCCTGGATGGATACTGCTTCTCACTCTCTTGGAACTAGGCTCCCATCCTTATGAATTCACTAGGTCCCCCAACTGTTGTATCCTCTTGTTCTGCTCCCTCAGGATCTCGGTCTGAACTCTTTGTGTCTCTAACACATCCCGAGAAGTCCAAATATCTGAGTTACATCAGGTGGTAAAACTCCTGAGAATATGGTATGGGGCCCACTCCAGGAGGTAGAGGAGGAGGCGGTAGAAGACTCTCGGTCTCAGACGTAGTTGCAGCCACCTCTTGAAAGGCAGGAGGTAGAGGAGGACTCTCTGGTGAGGCTGTTACTACCTCCTCAACGGTTGGAGGTGTCACTATCCCCTGGTCAACCGGAGGGGTCACTACCTCCTTAGCAATAGGAGCTGGAAACACGCTCTCAGCCATGTTCGGGACAGCAGCTGCTCTTAGACGAGGGGCTCGGGTAATGGGTGCCATACTGGAAAGATAGATGAAAACAAGAAATCATCAAAGTGTTGTAAGGCAGATTATAATTCATCATAATAATGAAAACTGATAACTATCATAATAAACAAAAGAACTCTCTACACAAGGATACTAGTTATAATACTACAAGTATACTATGGTCTGAAGCCACGGGCATACTCAACTCATTGGCACATACTATCCAAGATACTATCTTCTATTATCTGTCGCTGTTCCTTTATCACCTAATACTGCCTAACCAATCTCCTTACGATGAACATCCACTACAACAAAAAACCCTTTTAATGACGCTCGACAATGAGTTTTAATGACGGCTGATACATAAGCGTTATTAAGTTGAAAAATACCTTTTTTCTATGACGGTTTGGGCTAATTCTGGGCATTTTATAACGTTTATAAAACAAAGCGTTATTAGAAGTTTAGAGCGGTGGCAAACTTGTAATGTTTGTTAAGTTCATTTTTTGACAAAATCCCGTGCTTCAACAAATTTTTTTCTCTCCCTCTGGTTCTGGTCTTCTCCTTCTCCGATCCTTTCTTCTCCCCCTCTCCCCCCAACTCCAAAATCCCATAGATCCAAAATCCTACCCTAGTTTAGCAACACCCTCCTCTCCTCCTCTTCTTCTCCTTCCTTTCCTCCAACTCCAAAACCTTAACCCTATATACAAAACCCTAAACCTAGTTAGAAAGGGAGAAGGAGATGGGGAGGGAGCTGGCGGCGCGGGTCGGCTTCGGATCGGGTCGTCGATTCCCCTTCTTCTCCCTCTTTCCCCCACTCCGATCCACAAATGAGCTCAAAACCCTAACCCTAACCCCACCCCATCCCTCCCCCGAAAAAGGAAAAAAATGGATCCGGAGTTTGAGGGACTGGACGGATTGGGGATCTACTTGCTCAACATCTTGATCGGCTTCCTCTCGCCGGTCGTGGATCCGGAGTTTGAGGGACTGGACGGGGCCTCGCTGCCGACGAGGGGGTCCGACGAGTTCAAGCCCTTTATGTGCCGCCTTCCCGAGTTCAAGTTCTGGTAATTACTTACTACCCTCTTTTTTGAGCTATATCGGTTGAAATCTGAAGATTTATACCCTATATAACAACAACAAAACAATTGTCCAGTTTGGTGTAGTCGAAACACAGTGAACTTTTATTCAACTTTATCATTAAATATCAACCAGAATAACACCTACCTTCATCCAGAAGAGGAATTCATGGGTTCTAGACCGTATATGCCCATACCCGCAACGACTTGGTAAATTAGAAATTAATATGAAAGAAGAATACCAGTCAGCTTATCACTTGTAGGCTTGGTTGCTTACAAATTAATATGAAGAAGAATACTAGGAAGGAAATAAGGAGAAAGAAACCGCATGCTACTTCATTGGACTTCTTCTATCTTTCAAATGAAATAAGTTGTTGTAGTTTGCTTTAGGTGCTATCAGTGATATTGTACGAAGTCGATGACTGACCTAGTTACATTTTAACTGATTAATTAACTTTATCATATGATTTGGGTAATTTCTTATATGCATGATCGCTTGTGGAAAGGAAAATTTTCTAATTTTGCTATAGATGTTTGATAAGTACAACAATACATGCAAAAATTTTACTTGAGTTTCTTTCTGTTTATTTTCTTCATTTTTTAGGGGAGAACAGTTTGTTGATTTGATTTCCTTCATTTGAAACTAACCCGAGCATTGGTCTCATTGATTTCAGCTGACCAGAGCATTAGTCTCATTGTGTTTTCATTTATGTGCATTTTTACTACTAAAATAAATACTGATCCTATGCTACAACAATTATTTTTTTCCCCTTACATTTGAATCGTCAAATAAATTTCTAAGAATACAAAGGCCTTCTCTATAACAGTTCATATAAGGGTATAGCTTGATATAGAGTGAAAATGCTTACAAAGGCCTTCTCTTTAACAATTTGGCTACCTATACTCGTGTGGAAAAGCATGTATGGTGAGTATCCTGTGAAATTAATATACCTAGTACGTTACCTTTACTTTTCTCTGTTAAATTTTTAACATTACTCATAATGGTGACAGGTTACGAAGCAAACTTAATTATTTACAATAAGCTTTTGGATGAAAGCAAATTTCATTAAATGACCTTGTCATAAAGGTATCCATCCTCCTTGTGTTGTTTTCATGTAGAAAATACTATTTTTGTACCGCTTCTTGCTTCAGGGGATATCTGACATGGAATGCATAAAAACTTACATGCTTTCTTCGGTCCGTACGCAACTGAAACTGTTAGAGGGTTTAAGTATATGACTGCACATTTCCTATCATACTTGTGGTTTGTATTGAATATTTGATTTTAAACTAGATTAGTTGTCTTGGAATGGCACCTTGAAATATTTTATAGTTGGAGCAAATTGGCATAATGGAGGATGACCAAAAGCTCAATCCATAGGTTGTAAATGGTCATAGAAGGAAAAAAAATGGTCATAGAAGACAAATCTAGTTTGTCCAGAAATATTTTAGGAAGTAATAGACTAAAGTAAGCCATTAAGAGGAAGTTCACTTTACTTTCATATTAGTTATGCCTATTGATAAGGATATTGTCCCTGACTAAAGGCTCTATAAAAATCTCGCAGTTCTGCCTTCTGTGTCGAAATTCCAACAAGCTGTGGATGAGTACCTACCATTTTGATGGAGTTGAAACTTCAAAATATCTTCATGTTATCCTCGTAATCATGATTCTAGCGACTGGTTTCAACTCCAAACTCCGAATATCAAACCAAAAAGCTAATCAAAATATCTTCATGTGATCCTCAGAGTTGGTGATCTTTCAGGGTGGAAACATGAGGTACTGTTAGAAGTGTTCTCACTATAAGCCTCCCCGTTCCCACCAATGCCGTGTATGCAAAATATGTGTTCTAAGAATGATATCTGTTGTAAATTTTGTGTTTCCTTAAACTTGAAGCTATTGGTTTTCCAACATGACATTTTGATGCATGCACGCAGGATCATCACTATGTATAGATAAATAATTGTGGGTATGCCAATTACAAGATTTTCTTTGTCTTTGTGATGTATGTTTTGTGGGTATGCAAAACTCGGTTAAGCATTGTATGCTGCAAAACTCGGTTAAGCATTGTAGGTATATCCAGCAAACAATCTTGATAGATCCTCCATTAAATTGAATGAGTGTATAGCTCCCCTTAGGCGATGATGACAACTAAACAAAGAAAGTGTACTTTCCCTTTTATCCCTTCTTGATTCTTTTAAGGTTGGTGGCAAGTAAAACTGTTTTAGAAGAAAGTGATGAGTTCCCATTCTTTTGCAACTTGCTGTGGAGCTGGTGCCATTAATCTTGCACTTTTTGCTAACTGTAGAGAAAATTAACATTGTATTATATGATGTCTGAATTCATACTTTAGACTACCATTTTTTCTCGTCTTGTATTCTTATTTATCCTTTAATTTCTTCTCTGTTTCTCTTCTCTCGGCCAATGGCGAGGCACAGTGCAGCCATTACTTGTCAGGGGAATTAGAATTAAGGAGAGGAGAGGAGAGAAAAAAAAGGAAAAGGAAAAGGAAAAGAACAAGAATTTTTTTTGGCAATGATGATTTGGCTGCTCCTTCAGATGGCGAGGCAGCTCCATTGCAGCCATTTGTTGGAAGAAGGGATGATGAGAGTGGGGGTCCACCTCCAATTGTGAGTGAGTAATCATGGACTGAAGCTGAATCTGAGCCTCTTCTCGCTAATTTATGTACCTCTTGGAGCTATTTATGTTATCATTTTCTCTTCTTATGTTATCATTTTCAGGCCAATGAACTGAAGAGAGAAGATCTTAAAGGTTCAAAGGTAATTTCTTTACTATTTTTTCAGTTATAGCTGTTTTTATTAGTCATCTTTTATCATTACAGTAAATTTTTTCAGTTATAGCTATTTTTTTACAATAAATTTTTCGTGCTAGGCTCCTGTTTTTATTAGTCATCTTTTATCATTTGTATGCTTGGAAAGAACTTAGTCCCATTCTACTTTAAACTTAGGAAAGCTCAGAAGGGGCGTGCTGCACTCTTCAAGGTCTTAAAGACTAGTCGTCTATTAGTTTTTCTGGTTCCAGTTGCAGATTTTTTTCTCTTTTCTTTTTTCCTTTGTCATTTTTCCTTCTCTCTTATTAAGCTACTCTAGCAAGTAAAGGACTTATTAAAGATTTTTGAAGGATACGTCATTATTCTGTTACATAAGTGGGTTATGTTCATTTGTCATTGCAACGGAGGACTATTGGAAGTTCATTGTTTGCTACTGGTTTTTGCTGTACTTGCAGCTGTATGAGATATCTATTTGCAGTTGGTGGGAAAAGCCCCTGCAGGTTCCTTACTTTATTGCAAGCTACTTTATTATACCTTAATCCTCTGATAATGGTGATTTCTCCATCTGTCTTCCAGCTTGCAGAGTAGTGTATGCAACTTAATTTTCTACCCTTTCATGATGCTATTCCTATTTGAAGTGTGACATTCCAAATGCAATATGGTTGTAGGTCAAAGTCTGTGATATCTGTGGAGATGCTGGAAGAGGAGTTAGTTGACATCTGTAGTAGATGTACTGATGGCGTTGGTGAGGGTTCTGGCGAGAGTAAGGGATTGAGGCTCTCCTACGACTGCGCCGGCTGCAGCAGCACCAAGTCGTCGCTCAGCTGCGACACTACTTCCTTTGGGACTCCCGATATCTTCAAGAGATGGCAGAGAGAAGATCCATGGTCAGAATCTACATAAGTAAAATTTCTAATAATTTGGTTAGCAAAAGAGAGATTTATTCCTATTTTTTGGGTACATTCTGTATTTGGATATTCAATGTAATGAAGATGTTAATATGTACTCTATTTTGAGAAATGTAATAAAGATGGTGATATATAATGTTAAGTTTTTGGAATGTAATATATACTGTGCAGTATAGAGCATTATAAATGTGCTAATTTGAATAGTATAAAGTGTTATAAATGTGCTGCATTGAGCCTGTACATATTATCTATTCATGACGTTTTAAAATTGTTCTGAATTGTGCACTATATATTAACTATTCATAACGCTTTTATAGAAACTATTCATGACGGTTATTTTATGACGCTTTTAAAAAATTTATAACACCCGTTTTCATAACGGTTGCTGTGGAAAAAAAAGCGTCATGGTTCGTCATTAATGACACTTTTTAGCCGTCATTAAAAGGGTTTTTTGTTGTAGTGATCGGTATGCATCATAATCATGCACTCTATTGATACACTCATCTATCTAATATACTCTCTCTAGGGTGCCTACCCAAGTCTTGACATTGTCTACTTAAGGCACTAACTCCTCATATGGTACCTGGATGACACTCTCATACTAGGTTATTCATGTCTCTCCTCTAACTAGTCACTAAAATGTTGGTGCTTAACCCTCCTATCCTGGTACCTGGTGCAACTCATACCCTGACTCTTGTTAATCATTCTAGGGATCTCACCTATAATTAGTTATCAAAATACAATACTTCCTAACTATACTCTAAATAGTAAATACTAATACTCAAGGACACAGACTAATTTGCAAGTCACCAAACCATCACTCTATGATGAAACTATAATGAAATAAAGCTCTACAAGGAACTGGGCTAAGGGAACTGAAAGTATTCCTATTTCTAAGTTAATTTACGATGGAACATAATCTATAATAACAGAAGTGAATGATAGAGATGGTATGTTAAGAACCCTTTTATGATATAATCTGATAATCATATGCGTCTGTCCAAAATCATGATACTTAGAATCCTCGCCGTACCAGTAAGCAAGGCTGCGATAAACTATAGATTCCATAACTAGGGTATGCACCTTTACAATCATGTCGTCTAGAATCCTTGCTGTGCCGACTAGTATAGCTGTGAGGAGTTCTAAATTTCATAATAAGATAAATACATCCGAGGTCAGGTCTCTACGTTTTTGCCATGCCGGCTAATATGGCTGCGATTAACTCTAGGCTCCATAACCAAGTAGACGTTTTACCTTTATTATGTCCTTGTCAACATATGTTATCAGAAGATACCGTAACTCAGGCCATAAAATTCATCTTGATATGAAAATTAAAATCAACAATGAACCATCAAAATCAAATTCGATATCCATGAGCAATGGTGAATAGAAACAAGAGAAAGGGATTTCGAATTGGAGTTAAAAATAAGATTCTGAAGGGTTGTCCCAAGAATCTCTCAAGGAGTTCTAGCTGTGATTGAGTATCCTTAGCCTATAGCCTATATCCTTTATACATACACATGATTGTAACAGAACTCTAGGTCGAGTGCCACTACGATATCACACTAAATGCGACTCTCGACCTGTATGGGCCACCACTAAAAATTTGTCACGACCTGCACCCGGAGTACGGGCACGAGTGCGTAACAGCGCCCAGACTACGCTGCAGAATCGGCGGTAGAACGCTGTCTAGGTCTAACTATCTAACTAACAATTATAATTTCAAACCTGTCGAGATGGTCAACTCCAAACGAAGGACAAGTAATAACAATCTAATATACTCAATCATAATATTTTAAGAAGATAAATGATACTGAATGATAAAGACACCAAGAATTTAAAATATTCATAAAAGTCTAAAACAGAAATATTACAAGTCCAGAGTCTCAGAGTCAACAATCTCAAAATACAAACTCTAAAAATAATAACAAGCATCTGAAAAGCTAGAGACAGAGTCCAGTACAAATCTAATCTAACTGAGCCACCACTAGAGCCTCATCGACTGGAACTAACCCCTACTGGACTAGGGTCTCCTGGTCTATGCCCACTACGTCGTGAGGACCATAGTTGGTGGGACACTTGTCCTCGCCGTCATCTGAAAAATATATTCAGTCAGGATGGAACGAGCACATCTCCAACAACAGTTTCCAATAAATGACAAATTCTATGAGAATAAATGGAGAGAATATACAAGTGCAAATAAAAGGTACATGAAAGTAGCATTCAAAGGGTAAAACAGTAAACTAGAGCAAGAGCAAGAGGAACTGATCATATCATGTACAAGAGTCAAGAATCATCTATCTATGTGGATGAATATTAGCTTTGAGATATGGCCGGCTTGGGAACTTGCACAAGGTCTACTGGCCTGGTTAATCATACGTGAAGTATATGATTAACACTTGCAAGGATCTGTAATGCACAAAGTGGGTATTGACAACATATCTAGACTAAAATTTCCCTCTCCCGACTGGTAGAGTGGATCCAACCATGACACGTTATGATACGAAATTCTCTGAGAAGGTAGCTAGCCTTCACAGGAATCGGTGTCCATATAATGTACAAGGACAACAAGGAGGTTTGCACAAGATATACCAAGGTAACCAAGGAATAACATCTCAAGACGGGATCCGTAAATACCAATCCATGTGACCAATGTATCAAGAAACAAAAACATCTACACTAGGTACTAGAAACATAGTAAATATCATAAATGGAAAATTATCAGAGAATGTACCACCTGCAAACTGGTTTGTAGTATCAACGACGTCCGATTCGGCGTCCCGAAGACCAAAATAGGCAATATTGTATCAATATAAAGTTTGAGATTTAAAACTAGTCAAACTAGTCGAATTCTATGTCAATAGGGCATCTCTAGGTCAGTTGGTCGATTCTAGTCAACTCTAGGTCAACTAGTCTAATTAGTCAATACTAGGTTGTATTAGACTATGTCTAAGTTTTCTAGGTTTGTAGCTCTTAGTATAGTATAGGCTCTTTAGGCTATAGATTATACTTGATGATTACCTAGGTAATATCCTAAAGCCCTAACACATAATACTATAGGAACGAAGTCGTAAAGCAGAATACTCTAGAGGGGGGTGAATAGAGTAGGCAACAGAATATTGCTAATTAAAAACTTGTTAGCAGTAAGATCACATAATTAAATCAATAATCATAAAACAATAACTGTAAAAGAAATGAGATCAGAAGGCAAACGCAAACACAGCGATGTATACTGGTTTTTCTCTTGTGAGGACTAATCCAGTCGGAAGAACTCTAGCTTCCACTTGAATCCACTATTGAAAAATCCTGCAAGTTTTCATACAAAGTCCTTGCAACTTCTACAGACGCGAGCTTTGATACGAAGAACTCAACCAACTTCAATTTTGAAGAGTCTTTCTTCAATCAAGCCTCTGATTACAATTTCTCTGAAATCTTCTAGATCGTACCGTACCGACAAATTGACTAGAGAATTGTAACTGGCTTGGAATTTAAAAATAAAAGCTTTTTAGAACTCTTTGGAAAAAAACGTAAGCTTAGAAGTGAAGAGATAAAAGTGAATGAGTGATTTTAAATGATAAGAATTCTTCTCTATTTATAGTTTTTCCAAAGGCAGAACTCTGGCAGAATTCGGACAGAATTCGGACAGAACTCTATGTAACAATCCGCAACTGAAGGGAGACCAAGTTTTTCAAACGTTCGAAAATCAAACGGTCACTAACCGAACTCTGGCCGAACTCGGGCCGAGTTCTGTCAGGGTTGGTTAGAGTTTTTCAAAAGTAATTTTTGGGCTTTTTAAAATCCTTCAGAAGCTTTTGTAAATAATGGATGTTTTTCAAAAACATAGGTCATTTTTAAAAACAATTTTAGATAGCCTATTTTCTAGTACGACTTGGTATACAATGTATTCCTAGACTCAATAAAAGTAAAAATTACATTGCATAAAGAAATACAGACTCGAGTGGCAAACATAGCTTCGATCTTGAGCTGAGTAGATATCCGATCTTGATCAGTGTCCAAAACGACTTGAGTAAACATCTGAGTAGCTCCGTATATCGAGACAGAGTTTGATCAATTATTAAATCAGGTTTGACCATGACCAATGGGCCAACAATCTCCCCCATTTTGATAATTGACAAACTTTGACTGATATAATATCTTTGGTAGCTTTTGATAAAACAAAAATGGATTTTGGTAAAAAAAAATTGTTCATGTAATCTTACAAAGAAAAGATTGATATGTTAGATCTTATTTCTCCCCCGTTGTCACTTAGCAAAATAATTGCAAAAGAGAAAGCTCTCCCGCAATATATGCATAAGCAATAATCAGTGAAGAAACAAAAAAAAAATAAGAAATATTTATAGTGTTCACATGCATTGTATATTAAAAAAATATTAAAGCATGATAAAGAGTGCTATAACGAGATATGCTAAATAGTACTAAACTGATATAAATCTCTAAGGTAGAGAATAGAAAACGATGTTTAACAGACAAATATCACAGAAAATGTCACAAAAAGTTCTAAAACTAGCATAGATAAAAGTACAGATACTAGCTTGGAATGTCGGAGCATGTCCAAGTAAGCAAAGACAATAAACAGTCACAATAGTACGACAAACTAGTGAAAAATGTCTAAATCACATCTCATCCTCCTCATCATCATCATCAGTAGTAGTAGTCCTAGCACGACCACCATGTCCAGAAGGACCAGCTCCAGATGTGCCAGCTCCAGAGGTGTGTGAAGTAGCACCCGAACCACGATACCAATCATAAGTGTTCCCTGGCTGGAACAGAGAATGGACCGCCTCATCCTAAATGCGGTAACCAGATACAGCAAGGTCTCTAGGAAGAGAACTGTCAAAATGACCCGTCTGAGCAAATCGGAGATCGACAAACGAGTTGGCAATAGCCTGGAACCGAGTCACGTCACGGAACTCATGTTCCCTGGAAGTGTCAACAAAGAAAGTCTGCATATCCAAAAGGTGTTGAGTCAAAATCATAGGGTAGGTCTGAGGAGGAACAGGGGCAATAGGAGGAGGAGGTGCAGGAGCAGCGGCAGTGCTGCGACGAGAAAGCTAAAGATACTTGGGCTCAGGATCTAGAGCGCAAGTGGATAAAACGATATCAAAATGTTAAAAGATTCGAGGGATAAGCATCGCATAAGAGAGATTACGGTCTCTTCCGCGACATCTTCCCATCATCTGGATGATATTCTTATGGGCAGAAAGAATCCCATTAAGAATGTGATAGAGGGCAGATAGCTCAAGTGCAGTGATATCATCTTTCGAAGTAGATTTCGGAAGAATAGTGGAATAGATGATGCGATGTAACTCATAGTTAAACAAGTTCAAGTTATTGGCCTTGAACTTTCTTGGACGAGTACTTGCTGGCGCACAAAGCTCATTCTTGAACTAACAAGAGTCGTACCCTCGAAAAAGTCGAAGTCAGTGATGTCATCGAGCGGGGCACCTTCATTTGGATTACAAAGGATTTTCGCTAGCAATACATCATCGAACTCGATATCGATCCCGCCAACTCGAGTTCTTGCGGTAAAAGTGTCTAACACGAAGTTACAGTAAAATAGTCGAAGGACATTAGTAGTTTAAAAAATTGTTGGGTAATGAGACAGTGTAACCCTAATGCCTCAAACAAAGGATGTTGATTTAGAAATACAGTCCATTTGATCAGAGCGCCTGTACATATTGTACGCATGGCAAAGTCGGCATACCATTGCAAAGCTTAATCATGAGTTTTGAAGTAAAACTCATCCAACACGTCGTCACCCGATTGGAAAGGGGAAAAGAGGAATCCGTATTCGGATCTGAAGATAATGCCCCTTCACTGGCATTAGTCTTCTTCCTCTTAGAAGGATTGAATCCCTTAGGCATTCTTTTGCAAAACTAGATAACCTTACGAAATTGAAAGTGAAGGGAAGAAGGTGTTATACCTTCTAAAATTCAAGTATGTTGTAGAGGGATGAATTCTCCACACGAATTCAAAGTTTGGATTGATTTCTCCACGTAGATTGGAAGCAACAAAGTAGAGAATAACTAGGGTTTTAGGGGTCTTTGGGCGGCTGTTGCTGCTGTTTTGATAAAGTTTGGAAGAGATGAAGAGGAGGGAGCCTAGGGTTCTAACTAAAATGTATATAACACTAACAGAACTCTAGCCGAATTCGGACCGAACTCAGACCGAATTTGCCTCGGGTTCTCCTGAGTTTTAAAAAGAAAAATTTGTGGGCCACATCCTTTTCATCAACTCATTTCAAATATTTAATTCAAAGTTAGTAATTTTAAACTTCAAATAATATAATTAATATTATTTATAAATTAACTTTCGTTACTCAGTGTCTGTTTCAGATTAGCTATAGGTGTACTATCCCAGCTAACGGGAGTTCACCGGAGACAAATTAAGTACCGCTTCGCTTCGACCGTAGTCGTGGTGACAGACAGACTCTTTGTAGTCTAGTCTCGAAAATAGTTATTGAGCATTGAAAAAATTAATTAATAAAACAAAATTAATTAATATTATTGACATCTAAAATTCTTAATTCTCGATGTAAATAATTGAAACGATCTTCCGCTAGAGGTTTTGTAAAAATGTCAGCCAATTGATTCTGTGCGTCTATGTATACAAGGTCTATATCTCCATTTTGTTGATAATCTCTAAGAAAATGATGTCGAATCTCGATATGCTTAGTACGAGAATGACATACTGGATTCTTAGTCAAATTAATAGAACTAGTGTTATCACAAAAAAATGGGTATGTGTGTGAAATATAATCCAAAGCATTCTAAAATTTGCTTCATCCATAAAATTTGTGCACAACAACGTCCTGTGGCGATATACTCAGCCTCAGTTGTTGATAATACGACAGAATTTTGCTTCTTGCTAAACTAAGAGACTAGGGCATTTTCTAGGAAATGACATGTACCGCTTGTAGGTCCTAAAAAATCAAGTTGCATCAATCAACAATGTCAAAGAATCAAGATATACATTATTTTGTTGAATTGTGCAGTCAACAGATTGTGCAGTCATCCGATTGCGCACATTGGTTTGCGCATACTTCCAATTGCGCAGGCTGACGTGGCAGAAGTCATCATTACCTGAATCAAATCAAATCTTTCTGACAACTGACAGCACGAATAACGAGGAGACTGTTTGTTTTTGGCGCCGCACAGTGCTCGAGGGCGGCTGACAGGTGGCAGCGCAATCCATGGTTGCGCAAACCATTCCTGCGCAAACTGAGTATGCACAAACCAAACTCTGCACAGTTCTAGTTGCGCATTCCACCAACATAATTGATAAAGTACATGTGGCATTCATGCCATCAATTGCTCATTACGTGGCAACTGTCCATGCACGATCATGCACATTTCAATCAAATGATGCCATGTGTCCCAGATAGTTGGCCCACGATCCAGTAACTGCCTGCGTAGTCCAATGCTGCACAAACCAGTTGCTGCGCAAATCATCTTACGCAGTCCAGAATTACTGAAAGTTAGTTATTTTTAGAACTCTATAAATAGAGTTTCAAGTCTTTATTTCAAGGGGATCAAGATCAGACATGAAGTTCAGAAATCAGAGAGTTCAGGAGTTCTTGCCGAAGTGCTGCTGCATTCTTCCGAGGCTTTTGCCTTCAACTTCCGAGGCTTTTGCCTTCAGTTTCCAGAGTTGTTCTCAACTTCAGAGGCTTCATCTTCAAAAGTTCACATCGTCCAAGGGATAAAGCAATCGTCATCTAGATTGGATTCCTATAGTTGCAATTTTCCCAGAATTCTTGTAATCTTTATTACACAGTTTGTATCAATAAAGTTTTATACATTTGTTTTTGCAAACAAAATGGCGACTCTGCTGGGGACAACTTTCTCCTCCGACGAGGAAGTAGCAACTCAATGTGACGTAGCGTCTATCGGAAAGATGCAGAAGATGCTGGTTGTTGAGGTCAACCAGACAGCCTACGAGGCGATGCTCAACTCCAAGACCCCTCCCCGTACTGCAGCCACTTCTGCCAAGAGCAAAGTGCGTTCAGTATGGATCTCCAAGACTGCTGCACAATCTGGCAGTTTTGCCACTAAAGATGCTGTACACTCTGTTGCACAATCTGCTAGTCAGAATGCTGCACAATCTGCTGTGCCTACTGCTGCACAGTCTATCTCAACAACTGCTGCACAATCTGTTGTAGTCAATGCTGTGCAATCTGTTGCAACTGTTGCACAGGCTACTTCATATGCTGCCTTGTCAAAACACAAGACTCCTATGACTCTGGCGCAATTGGCAGTGGCTTTTCCTGCGCAAACCAACACTCCTGCCAGCAAAGTACATTCCAAGCACTCTAAAGCAAGGACTCCTGAGGTGCAAACCATAGCTTCTATGGTTAGAACCAATGCACTTTCTGCCAAAGCTTCTAATACACAAGTGGCCAGTGCGCAATCCACCCATGCGCAAACCAAGCATGCGCAATCCAAGAGTAATAGCCCTTTGGCTAAACTCTTCTCTTCTAATAACAAAAAGAAAACTTCTGTTCCTCCCCTTAAACACTCTGCTGTTCCTACACAATCTACTGGGGGTAGTCCTTTGGCTATTTCTCTTCCTCCTCAAAATAAAGGAAAAGGCCCGTTGATCTTTTCTCAGACTTCTTTGTCTCATGACTTGGAAGATAACAGAGGGAAACGCTCTTTAGCTAACCCGTCTTCTCAAAATAAAGGAAAAGGCCCTTTGGTCTTTTCTCGATCTTCCTCGGTCTTTACCGAAGAAGATCAAATTGAACGTGTTTCGGCACCTATCAATACAAGAACTCCTACAAACAAGGATTCTTCTTTCCTTCATGACAAGGGAACTTATACTGATCAAAGAGGTATTCTGCCTACCCAGTAGCAGAATTCCAAGACCTTCCGACATTCAAAATATCTCGTTCCAAACAGGGAAAATTGTTGGTGTCTCAAACAGAAACCCCTGGGGGTGAATTTGCAGATCTAAGAACATATCTTAACAGGCCAACTTCGGCAAAACGTAAACAACCTATGCCGAAGGTCAAGCCTCAAAGACAAACCTCCAGGAAGAAAAATCCTGATACTTATGCCAATGAGGTGAGCACTTCCTTGTACACACAAGGGACAAAACATTTGAAGAATCGGAACCATGTTCCGAATGTTGTTAAAGAACATATTCCTCGAACCTTTCCTTATCCTGGCATGGTTTCTCATCTCCGAGAACATCTCAAACAGAAACGAGATAATGCTTCAACTCCTTCAGTTCAATCATCTGATCATCATTGCAATCATAAAGTTATCATCCAATGTTGTTGTCAAACAATAAAACGATCTGTCTTCGATCGTTTAACTTTTGCTAAAACTGAACCAATGTCAGAGGATGAAGATGAAGTCCTATATGCTTCTGTTAACATGACTTCTCAAGACACTGGGGGTAGAAGATGCTCCAAGCACGACAAACCTCGGAAACCAAGTCAACAGTATCTGGATTTACTTCAAGAATCTTCTGAGGGAGTATTCCAACATACCCGTTCCCGAAGCCGAGATACAATCGGTCAAAGAAATCTTTTTTAAGATCCTTCTGGTCATTTCCCTCTTTCTCAGTCAGGAGATGACTCTTTCTCCGATTATGATGCATACAGCGAAAGTTCTGAATAGACAGTGTCTTCCACTGTACCAAGAGAAGTGACATCTTATGTTGTCACTGATGATCAAGATGCTTCAACGTCTGTAAATCAAGAACAGCGAATTGCTGTACTTGAAGACAAGCTAAAAACCATGGCTGAAATGGTCGCTAGCATGCATTCTATCATTGTGGCCCAACATGCCACACCACCAACTATACCTACCGTAAGTCCGGAGATCATAGCATCTTCAATACCTGTCAATGCTGGGTTGGGAGTAATGCCTTCTCAAATGCCTCCTGTACAAGTACAAGTTCAAACTACACCTAGTCAGTCCGCTGGGGGTAGTGCTTATAATGCTGTTCCTCCTCCTACTACTCTGACTTCGCCGGTTCCTTCTTCATCATCTGAAGACACCAATGAAGCTGTTAAACTCTTGCGAACTCAGTTCGAAGCCTTCAAAGAGAAGGATAATTTGCAAAGGTTGGAAATCAAGCAGCCATACCCAGTTGAATGGAAGGAAGTTCCATTTCCTCCCAAATACAAGATTCCAACAATCTCTCTTTTTGACGGCAGTACCTCACCAAGCCAGTTCATCAATCATTTCGAGGTAATGACTGTTCAACTCCAACCAAATGACGCTCTTCTTACCAGGGTGTTCGTCGGTTGTTTAGCCGACGTAGCATACGACTGGTACAGAAGTTTGTCCGATGGTTGTATTACTTCTTTTTCAGGACTTAAGCAGATCTTTCTGGAAAGATTCTATGAGGGATTCAATGATATGACTATGTCTGCCCTCAATAAAATCAAACAGAAACATAATGAAACTGCTGAGAGTTTCATCGAACATTTCCGTCGAGAAGCCTTAAAGATGCCTCCGGGGACTCCTGCTGCTGTTACCATAGACACTTGCAAGGCAAATCTTTTGCCTATCATCAGTATGTGGACAGGCTCAACTCAGTTCCAAGACTGGCCATCCTTTATTGTTAATGCCAAAGCAGCTGAAGTGAGTGCTGAGAAATTCAAACAGTTGGGGGTACAGATGTCTAACCCTGATCGGGATGAACATCAATCATCAGGTGGCGGTAATCGTCAGAACAACCGCAAGAACAAAGAAATTCTGAACATTAACCTGAAAAGCAAAGAGTCCTTGGCTGTCAATGTAGCTCCGCCTACATCTACTTCTACTCCTGCTGCACCTCAACCGAGGGAACCTCGCCCTAAGGTAGAGTATTCGTTTGATGAAAATGACACAGCAAGCATCTTTGAGTGTTTACTCAAAAGCAATAAGATCCAGCTTCCAGACCCAAAGAAGCCTGATGAAGTCGGTAAGACCGATCATCCTAAGTATTGTGTCTACCACCGATTCATTGGACATCCTACTCGAGTATGTTATGGGCTTAAGGGTAAGATTCAAGAGCTTGTCAATGATGGAGTTGTTACTCTGCAATAAGATGAGAAGACTGTTACTGCCAATATGGTTTCAGTCCAGTTTGGTGACTTTCCCCCGCAGATGATACAGCATGGTGTCATTCCTATTCCGAAGGCTACTCTCGAGATTGAAAATCTTCCTTCTCCACCAAATGAAGGCCTCGTTCCTTTGTCTCTTGACAATGGCGAGGTTATGTGGATCCATCCCGATCTTACTTCAGAGTTCGAGGGTTCTTCTTCTTCCAAGAAGAAATGTCGCTCTAAAGGCAAGATAAAGATTTGTAACATGGTGTCTTTTGATCCCATAGTTGATGAAGAAATTCTGTTGGGCACCAGATCAGGGAAAACTTATCTGAAAGATTACTCTGAATCTCAAGAGAATCCTTCCTCTTCTTCTGAACCTGTTCCAGCACAACCTGTTGCTATTGAAGAAATTCCTTCTACGTCTTCACCAGTTGTGGTTCCTATTCCTCCCAAACCAGTGGCTGCTGATAAAGGCAAACAACAAGTCCGCTTTGATAAACCCTTGAAGAAATCATCCCCTACAGGGCTTGAGAAGCCTTACAACTTTGATATATTGGCTCAACTAGCTAATACCCCAGCAAGGCTATCTATCTTTGAGCTCTTGCGTCTTTCCAGAGAGACGCGAGAAACTTTAAGTGAAGCTCTTATGCAAGCTGAGACTTGTTTAGCCTTTCTAAGAAGCCAGAAGCAGAACCAGTCTCTTGTCTACATTGTCATAGTGTTATGGAGTTGATTCCGAATATTACTTTCACACAAGATGACATATTGATGGAAGACAATAGGCATGATCGTCCTCTCTACTATACAGGATATGTTGATTCGATGAAAGTTGATCGTATCCTGATAGATCTAGGATCTGCTCTCAGCATCATGCCGAAAACAATGCTCGATGCTCTGAAAATTTCTGTACATAGTCTCTCCACTACAATCACCACCATCCTTGGATTCAATCAGGGAAGGAGTGAACCTTTGGGCAAGATTCGCTTAAAACTCCAAATAGGCAATCTTCGCACAAAAGTTACCTTCTATATTATTGACAATTATGGTTGTTCTTATAATGCTCTGTTGGGGAGACCATTCTTACATGAGCATAATATTGTTCCGTCAACTCTTCATCAATGTTTCAAATATGTTGATGATAAGGGAGAGGTCCATAAGGAAGTTACAGATCTTTATCCCTTCAAAGGCGTTGAAGCATACTGCAACGACGCCCGGATGTACAAGGATGAATTCATGAAGATTGTGTTAGCTTTAGACACTGAAGAAGAACAAGAAGCAGTGTCTAAAGACACTCTTATCATACCTGTCAAAGGGCGAGTTTACATCCTCAGTCTTCTAAACTACTGGCTATTCACTTGCCAATTCAAAAGAAATCAGTTGATGCTGATCAAGATCAAAGGGAGCTCACCTCTTCTGAGCCACTTGTTATTGACCTAGGTGGTAATAAGGACAAAAAGGAGCTCACCTCTTCTGAGCTACTTGTTATCGACCTACGTCGTAACAAGGACAAAAAGCAGCTCACTCCTTCTGAGCCACTTGTTGTTGATTTCGCTCGCAACAAGGAAAAAAGGGAGCTCACCTCCTCTGAGCCACTTGTTATCGACCTCCGTCGTAACAAACTTCCCCCACGTTCTTCTTCTCCCCTCTTGTAATTAATCTGACTAAGCCTGCTAAGGCTAAAGGTCCTGTTGTAAATACTGATGTACAAATGAATAAAAAGCACCTACTTTCCAGTACACTGATGTTATTATTATACTAAATGCTATTTAGATATGATAGATAGCTTCCAATCAATTACAATGGGAGTTGTACAATCTCTTCAGACAGAAGTCTCACTTGAAGATCCAGATGATTCTTACCGTATTCATCCTTCTCTAAAGAAAGGTGAAAGTCCAGCACTTTTTAGTAAAGGACCAGAAAAATAATTCAGCTATACGGATGATAGCAAACATAACGATACAGGACGTCTCCAGTTCCATCGTTATAGTCAACAATCAAAAGACATCATCCGGAAAATGGGCTATGACTTTAAAAGTGGCCTCAACTACGGTAAAGGTAGACGAACTCCTATCCGTACGACTGTTCCGGAAGGAAAGTCAGAAATGTACTACAACAGGACTAAGAAAGGTCTCGGATATACTTCTCCTCCACTGTTATCCCCAGCAGTATCTGACTCAGACAGTGAAGAACGCTCTAATTCATCTGATTCTAGATCTTGGGATTCTAATACTAGCATTGGTGAAGTTCACAGGCTGATCGTATCATCTAATATGGTCTCCGCTGAACTACCAGAAGGCTATGATGAAGGCGTTGATACTGAAACAGATCCTTGGGCTCAACATATGGACAATCAATGGGTACTTCGTTTGAACAACGTGAACCTCCTACTGAAGATCAATTAGTTCAAGTTGATATAGGGGAGAGCGAGTTGTCTCGTCCAATCTTCATCAGCAAGAATCTTCCAGAAGCAGACAAACAGGAGTTAATTCTTCTTATTAAAGAATACATCGACGTCTTTGCCTGGAGTTATGAAGACATGCCAGGTTTAGATCCCAAAATTGCTACACATAAACTGAACATTTTGCCTAATGCAAAACCAGTTAAGCAGCAACAACGGCATTTTAAACCAGAAATGATGGACGCAATCGATGATGAAGTCAAGAAGCTCATTGCTTGTGGTTTTATTCGAGAAGAACAACATCCTGACTGGGTGGCCAATGTCGTTCCAGTTCTAAAGAAAACCGGCAAAGTTCGAGTCTGCATCGACTTCCGGGATCTTAACGAAGCATGTCCAAAAGATGAATTTCCTCTCCCTATCACGGATGTCATGATCGACAATACCTGTGGGTTTGAGCGAATATCCTTCATGGATGGATTCTCTGGATACAATCAATCAAGATGCATCCTGAAGATGAAAAGCATACTTCTTTCCGCACTCCTCGTGGTGTCTATTGCTACACGGTGATGCCATTTGGTCTCAAGAACGCTGGTGCAACTTACCAACGGGCTATGAGCACTATCTTCAAAGACCATCTTCGCAAAACTGTGGAATGCTATGTTGACGATATTGCTATCAAAAGTCATCTAAAAGAAGATCACATCCAAGATTTGAGAACAATCTTCAATCTCATGTGCCAACATCAACTCAAGATGAATCCTACCAAGTCATTCTTGGGTGTCTCTAGTGGCAAGTTTCTCGGCTTCGTCATTACCTCTAAGGGTATACACGTGGATCCCGAGAAGATCAAAGCCATTCAAGAGATGCGTCCTCCACGCAACCTAAAAGAGCTACGAGAATTTCAAGGTCGACTTGCGTACATCAGGCGATTCATTTCGAACTTGTCTGGATGCTGCAGACCATTCACTCAACTAATAAAGAAGGGTGTATCTTTCGTTTGGACTGAAGAGTGTCAACGAGCATTTGATGATATCAAGCGATATCTCATGAACCCACCAGTTTTGGTGCCACCTATCTCTGGCATTCCATTCTTGATGTACGTCCGTGCTATGGACCATTCATTGGGTGCTTTACTTGCCCAAAAGAATAAAGAAGGTCATGAACAGGCCATCTATTATCTTAGCCGTACTATGATTGGTGCTGAACACCGTTATAGTCCGGTCGAAAAAGAATGCCTCGCTCTCATGTTTGCTGTGCAGAAGACAAGGCATTACATCATTGGCCAAACTATTCATGTCATATTCCGAGTTAATCCTCTTCGGGTACTCATGAAGAAGCCCAGCACACTCAATTCTTGGCTGGCTACGTGGGCAATCCTGCTAGCTCAGTATGACATGTTGTATGTTCCACAAAAGTCTGTTAAAGGTCAAGCACTGGCGGACTTCTTAGCAGCTCATCCTGTGCCTGAGACATCTAAGCTCTATGACGAAATTCCAGACGAGACATTGGAAGCCAACATGATCTCTGAAGAATTTCCAACATAGCGTTTATTCTTTGATAGTGCATCGAGAATTGGACCAAATGGTGCTATTGTAGCAAGAGTTGGAGTGGTCCTCGTTTCTCCAGACGGATCAACTATCCAAAGAGCCTACTCTCTTGATGAACCTTGCTCCAATAATGTAGCAGAGTATAATGCTCTATTCATCGGTCTTCAGTTAGCCGAACAATTGAATGTTGAATATCTCGAAGTCTACGGTGATTCTAAGCTGGTTGTTAATCAGGTTAGAGGAACTTATGAAGTTCATCATCAAGACCTAGTGCCTTATCACGAAGCAGCAATCAACATAGCTATATCATTCAAAGCTTTCTTCATAGACTATGTTCGGCGAGCTTGCAATACCGAAGCAGATGCTTTGGCCAATCTTGCAGCTATCTTAGCCATCCCTATCAAAAGACAGCAGGTCGTGGTTATCTCCAACCGAGAACTGTTCTGCATCGAAAACAATCATAATATTGAATTCAGCAACTTTGCTGAAGTCAATGTTTTCGATGAAGATTGGAGAACTCCTTTTATTGACTTTGTGGTTCATGACATACTCCCCGAAGATCCTAAGGAGGCTACAAGCGTTCGTCGATGGTCTCTCCGATTCTATTACAATCAAACTACCAAGACCCTCTATCGACGAACTTATGATGGTCTTCTTCTACGCTGTCTCGCTGGTGACGAAGCTAAACAAGTTTTGTGTGAAGCTCACGATGGTGTTTGTGGAGCACATCAACCTGGTCCTAAACTTACAGGACCGCATTAGACGCATGGGTTATTATGGCCTTCTATGGTGTCAGATGCAATTGAATATGCAAGGAAATGTCGTGCTTGTCAAATCCATGCAGACTTCATTCATCAACCATCAGAATTCCTATACCCGACTGCTGCGTCCTGGCCTTTTGAAGCTTGGGGTATGGATATCATAGGTCCTATTAACCCTCCTTCTTCTAGAGGACATCGGTTCATATTAGCGATAACCGATTACTTCTCCAAGTGGGCTGAAGCTATACCTCTGGTTGAAGTTAAGACTAGCAGTGTCATCAACTTCGTTATAGATTTGGTGTACCTCGAAGAATCATTCATGACAATGGACCTCAATTCATCAGCCAGAAGTTTACCAGATTCTGCGATGATCATCGGATTGACAATGTCGCTTCAACAGCATACAATCCTGCTGCTAATGGTTTAGCTGAAGCTTTTAATAAAACCATCATTAAACTCCTCAAGAAGTTTGTATCTACTAACAAACGGAACTGGAGCGAGAAACTTGGCGAATGTCTTGGGCCTATCGAACTACGGTCCGCAATCCTACGGGCTTTACACCCTTCTCTTTGGTGTATGGCTGTGAAGCTGTTCTTCCTTTAGAACTGCAAATTCCTTCTTTAAGGATTGCCATTGCTAACGAACTTACTACAGAGAACAACGATCTTCTTCGACTTCAAGAGTTGGAAGCACTTGATGAGAAGCGATTAATGGCTCAACAACATATTGAGTTATACCAAGCCCGTATTCGAAGACTTTCAACCGCAAAGTTAAAGTCAGAACATTTCAGCAAGGAGAACTTGTTCTAGCGGTCAGACGTCCTATGACTATGACTCATATGAGCAAAGGGAAATTCGATGCTAAATGGGAAGGTCCCTATGTTATAAGTAAAGTCTTCTCAAATGGAGCTTATCAGCTCTCAGAACTTGATGGTCGAGTTGCTATGATGCCTATCAATGGCAAGTTCCTTAAGAAGTATACGTATAAATGTAAATGCTTGTAAAATCATCAGACAGAATCAAGTTCATAAATAAAATTCAAATTTTATTTCATTATATGATAGTACATGATATTAAAGGTCACTATCATCTTTCTCTACATTGGGACGCGGGCCACTACCGTCCTTCTTCGAAAACGTGATCAGCAAAAGAACCGAGAACCTCCTTGCTGGAACCCACGAGGAACTTGCAGGCGGCCATCCTCATGGCTTCTTCTTCTTCAGTCCTTCCCGGTTTCGAGCAAGGAAGTCCATAATGTCCCGTGGTGGCTGGGGTGCAGACGGACCTTCGCCTGTTTCTGTCTCTTTCGGCTGAACTGGATTGGCAGGGCGTTCTTCAGTGCCCTTTTCAACCTGCGAGGCGATCTCAGCCTTCTTAGATGCTTCTCCTGGACGACATTTTTATGTTAAAAGAGCAGAAGTGTTCGTTCCTGTCAGATTTCTGCTATATTTATAGGCAGAAGTTCCTCAACTAACGAAGCGATACATTCATCGACGGTTCATCCGTTCATTAACTCTTGACGGTTCATCCGTTCATTTATTTACATTCATTCGACGGTTCATCCGTTCATTAACTACTGACTGTTCATCCGTTCATTTATTACATTCATCCTGACGGTTCACTCGTTCGTTCATTCACCCCACTAGACGGTTCACCCGTTCGTTCATCATCATTTGACGGTTCATCCGTTCATTCATCATCACTTGACGGTCTACCCGTTCATTCATTGACGATTCATCATCGTTCATCAGCAACTCGTCATTTTCGACTAAGTTGTCAAATCGAAATAATAGTATTCAATATATTCTGCCACGTCCATATTACCTCTGAGCAGATATAATGAATATAATATTTTCTACAAGAAATATATCATGTCTTGCTACCTCTGAATATATTTTCTATCTCTATTATTTATATCTGAATAAGATATGCAATAATAATGGAGCCACAACAAAATGTCTTTTATTTATCCAAATATGAGGCATTACAGAAAACGCATCAATAGTGACAAACACAAAAATACAAAAATCCTAATCAAGAAGGAGGGATAATCAGATTTTCAATTTGCTGCTTCAGTGTCTGCAGCTCTTCTTCGTGAGTTGATGCTACTATCTTTCTCGCTTCCTCCATCCCGCTTTCTTCATCAAAAATGGGCATATCCACTGTCCGGCGGGTGATTTCTGCACCATGGGTTGTCTCATACTCATTTCCTCTCTTCAATTAAAGCATTGAATTGTTCAATCACCAGTTGGTGATTAACAGTTTCTTCTTCAAACTCTTGTTGGAGGCGAGTAATTTCTGCTTTCAGCTCAGCAAGTCGCCGTCCTTTGCTTTCAGCCATTAACGTCACTGATTCTATCTTAGAATTGTATTCAGCTGATTTTGCAGAATGAGCCTCTAACAGATTTTGAAGGGTTAACCTTTCCATATCAGCAGCTTGAGCCAGTCGCTCAAATTCAGCCTGTACTAAAGAATCTATATCCTTCTTCTTGAGCTCCTTGTACTTCTTGATGGAGACTTCTAATTCGTTCAAAATGTGTTCAAGGAGAGTGGCCTGAGCTTCGTCTCCTTGGTCTCTTATGGCTCTTATTAAGAAAGAAGTTGGCTTCCTAACCATAATGAAGTCAGCCCCTTCTTTCTCTATCATTTTATGGACAAGAGATCCCAGCGACTCGAAGAAGCATCTGGTAAAAGACTGGACAACTTGTTGATTGATGGCCAAAGTTCCAGGAGTCGCTGCTACACCTATTGAGGATGAGGTAGCAAGTTGCTCGATTCTTTGTGGTTGGACAACAGGCTCTTTAAATAAAGGAGCCAGAGTAGAACTAGTCGCTCCTCCTGTTGATCCTCTGCAATAGTAAAATTGTTATTTTACTAATTGTTTGCTGATGACTAAGAAGATCAAAAGAGAACAAATCTTACCTTGGTTTGGTCTAACAACAAGTGCATCCCTTGCTGGAATGGACTCTCTTTGAACAGAAGTAACCTCAGCTGCAACAGCCTGGCTACTGCCCGCTTCCGACTGCAAGATAAGTGATGACTACTACTGACCACCACAGTTGGTATGGGCATCATAGCCAGGTCCGTTGGAGGTGTTGGCAGAGTCTCAAGATCTGCAAGAATTACAAATGAAGATATAATCATCAGTCTATTTTTAAAGAAGAATGCTAGATCTCATTTTATACCTTGAGGGTCGGTGGCGGGATTTTCTTGCAGCACGCCTTCATCGGCTGCTTCTTCATGAGACATTTCTATCTCAACATTTTCAAAAAGATTTTTAGCAACATTTCTACAGATGCCTCCACTTCAATATCCTTTTTAGGATCTGAAATATCATCGACATTCTCAAGAGATATATGTTCTTCGTTATCCTTTTAGGATCTTGTATATACTCATCAATATTTTCAGTTGAAGAACTCTCTTCGTCTTTTTCTTCTTCTGCTGCTGCATTCCCACTGTTAGTGGCGGTCTGATCTTCCTGCAGGCTATAACTGCAATCCTCCAAAGCTGCAATCATTTCACGGTCTTCTTCTTCACGAAGAGTCCTAGGAGTAGAGGAGGTTGAGTAGTCTCCACGACAGGTGAATGAGGTTGTACAATATTTTGTCCTTCCTCTAAGATGTTTTCTCCAGGCTTTTTAACCTCAGTTCTTGGGATAAGATCTCCCCGCTGTTCATTCTCTTCAAGAGTCTTGCTCCCAGATTCAGAAATAGGTGTGGGAGATGCCATTAGAATTCCTGCTGCAGCATCTACTGAAGTCAAGAGTTGTTTAGAAGAAGATTCTTCCAAAACTCTTCTGGTGACTACTCTCTTCTTTCTGTGTAGAGGTCTGACAGGACTCTCTACATTTACTGGTTCTGCTTGTTTCTGCACAGAAGTTGGTGTTTGGTGTAGCAGCAGCGTCTTGATGTGTCGCGGCCAATTGCCGAGATTGGGACCGCGTAGTGACCTTTTCGGAAGAAAGATCTAAGATCAATTTCTTTTTCACTGCGGGAGCAGGAGGCTCCTCTCTCTCCTTTTCTTCGCTGGAGATCTACCCACTCTCAGAGAATACGCATTGCTGCATTTACTTTTGAGGGAACATCATATCCTCGAAACTTCCAAAGGAGCATCGACCGGCTCGTGCACCTCCTCATTTACAGGGATCGATGGAGCAATCCTCCCTCTCCTCAATCTTGTTGCAGTAGCGAAACTATCTACGAGATTAAAATTCTCGACAAAAGTATTCGCGGATGTATAAAATACAGAATATGTGAAGAGCATCCGAGGACCCTGGGAGTACTCCTTGGCATTGAAATATGGCTTTTGTATCACGGGCATTGTAATAAGCCCAAGCTCTAGCCCCGTCTATCAAATAACCTTTGCCTTGGAGGCAAGTAATTGCGTTCCTACATGTAACTGATCATACCCAAACTGCCGAGCAAATCGGCTGGAAAGATATGGTTCTAAATAGCACTCTTCGAAACCGATAAACCAGATGTGATGGTCGAATCGTCTTCAACCATTCAAAAGCTTACGGGGTCAGAGGTTGTATCTTCGAATCCACCATATTTGTGGGCATCTGATCATACCCAGCAGGGAAGGAGCACAACAGAAGTTCCATCCTCTATTCAGATTCA
>JANAVB010026032.1:0-18827 GCA_029216955.1 Iris pallida | reverse complement strand
TATATCAATAAAATGTTAATTCCTCTTCCTACTATATATATATATATATATATATATATATATATATATATATATATATATATATATATATATATATATATATGTACCTATTTATTCATATATATTATATACCTATATAGTAATCTCCTTAAAGCTAAATAATCTCAATAAATTTAATTAATAAATTTAAGAAAGTATTTTCTAAATTTTTGGGAAGGGGAGCTACAAATCTACCCACCTTAAAATAATTTCGTCCTCGAAATTCTAACTCATAATCGTGCCTAAAATCAGAAATAAAGGTAAAATCATAAATCCACCATTTAATTTCTCAAGAATATTTATACCTCTTCCTAGCCATTTCGTAATTCCGAATACTGGAGGACTTCTACCCACCTTTGGTCACACTACTCCATTAAATCTTTTGTCGCTAAACTTTATGATCTTCCAACTAACTGCTAAAATTTCTACCAGTAGATATGTACTGTACATGGCATCTATAATCCTAAGCAACCCAAAATTTTACTAGCAACAAATTTATACAAATAGCTAAAATATATATATGATAAATTTAATAAGCATGACCATTCGTCATTTTACAAATAGGAAGGACAGGCAGCTAAGGAAAAATAATCGAGGACGAATGTGAAGCTCCCAGAACGGTAGAGGGTATTCAATGGTACAAATAGGAAGAATATTTACGAACTATTGCCTTATTTGCTAGATTGGCTACTCTAGTTCAGTCACTCACTACATCGAAGAACTCTTCGCTTCTTGGGGGGCTTGCAATCCATACAATACAGAAGTCTTGTTCTCGAAATTAATCCAAACAAGGTTCCATACTAGAACAGAATTTGAGGAATCAAGATTTGTGGTCTATGTGGGTTCCCTAATTGGACATCAACCGTTGGTTGGATGAACCTTGGCTTTCAATCTATATTGATTGAACAAGATCCCAATGTAAAGTTATGTCTATTAGGTTAGGGTAACCTAGAATAGGGTTTCTGTCCAAGGGATTGAGCTAGTTGCCCGTCAGGTTAGTTAGCTAGGTCTATAAGCCTGAAATGTGCCTTCAGTGACTTTTGAGTTTAAGTAGCACATGAGACCTCAATTGGGTGGCACACTAGTGGCATGTGCACAGTGGGCTCTGAGTAGATCACAACCATATATTGGGTCGAAGGGATTGAGTCGAAGTTGTGTCTCTAGTGGAAGTCGAAAAGTATACCGGTATTATGGTAAGGGTTATAGCTAGTCCTTTTTACCTGAAAGTCGTACCATAAAAATAGAGTACAAGGGGACGGGTTTGAGTGGGACATGTTATACCTAGATGAAGGTGGACTCGTCTAGATCTTGCATATGAAGTTTGTTGGAAGGTAACAGCTGGTCTCGTGCTCCGAATATTAATGACATGGCCGGGGACACAAAATGATCTAAATGAAAAGTGGGAGTCCATGGGCACTAATCATCATCCTAATAAAAGTTTATTCTAATCACTCGGTAATCCTTGTATATCCTAAAATTTTTAGAAGGCTTACAGTCTACCCACCTTAGAAGCTAGAATATGGTCTTAGGAATGATGAGGTTAAAAGGATTCCAATGTCTAGAAGATCAAGATAGTAGGTTTTAGGGTCGAAGGGAGGACGAGTAACTCAAGGCAAGTTTCAGTCACAGGGCTGGCCGATGTAGCTACTCTGGCGTATACAACTATTATAGCCATGGGAATACTCTGTATCTATTTATTAATTACGAGTTTTCATCTTTCCAATCAGTGAAAGACAAAACAATAAGGAGTTCAAATAGATGTCACTGAATACAATTACGCGATTTCAAAGGTGAATGTGTAATTCAAGAGGAATTATCAAAGCAGTCGTGGATGAGATCCTAGAGACAGCTATATCTCAATCCACATAGGGTAAGTAGATGAAGAGCGAACCAATTGCATCATAGTTGATCAGACCGTAATACAATGATTCTGATTAGACAATATGTTAGCGGGCGTCCCCAATAAAATATGACTCGAATCAAGCTCGATAAAAGATTAAGCTTGCAAAATCTAGGCTGTAATAGCAGCGTTGGTCAAGATTGGTCAAAATAAAAGTATGCAAGATTTTTGGAAAGGAGGCACAAGTAGTTCGAGTTTTGAGATGATCAAAACCTTATATGGTGTTCTTGCTTATACAGTCTTCCTATAATCTTTCTATCTCTAAGGCCTTGGTCGACTAATGGGTTATGGACTTCTGAATTCTACATTCTAGGTAACTTATCAGTGTCAGTCAATTACCTCATCAATAGATCACTATGACCACATAATGTGTGGTTGGAAGGCAGGCCACAGAACTTCCACTAGTATTGGCTTTGGATCTTAGGGGCATACAGGGCATTCTCTTATACTCTATAGTATCCTAAACTTATAATCACGTCTGAAATCATTTCACCGAGAATTTTGCCTCGCCCGTATGCTCTGGCTGTGGGAACCCTTGGTTCTGGGATTCAGATGTGATAAACTATCAGGTACTCTACCTTATATTGACACAGGAGTATCTAGGATCTAAAGAGGTCAACGAGAACATAGTTTTAGCAATGTTCCATAGACTATGGTTTCTCGGGATGATTTCAATTCTATAGGTTGTGCCTCGCCAGTGCGCTGCTGGCTGCAGTGAACCCACATCTCCACTCTCAGCTAATTGATGACAGTGCGCTGCTGTCTAACTATTATTAGTTAACTAATACTCCTTTAACTATATCCGCAAAAATTCATGAGCTTCTAGAGATCCAAACAAGTTGACTAAGAATGAAGCGTAGGTATTTGTCCTATCAGTCACAACACTTAAATTAAAAGATTTAACATGGAGAATATAACTAAATACGAAAGAAATAAAAACATTCTAGTATCTATTTCCTATGCATTTCACTGGTTGAGGGAAGTCTCGAATCAATCTACCTCGAGATTTTATACGAATAAAAGAATCAGTAATTATAAATCAATTCATTACAGCAAAAATGAATTTAAGTAGGCAATTCTAATTTATGACGTAAGGTTTATATCTAATAAAGCAATAGAAAATTAAACAGTGTATCAAAATTAACGCCATAATTCTAGTCAAGCCTAACATACCAAGCGAATAGTGGATCCTCATTGGATCACATGGTCATATTAAAAGTAACAGTGTACCTATAGGGATCTAGCAAGCTATCTGAATTGCATGGCCTATCTAATAACCTTAACTACCCAATGGTCAATTTGAACAAGGGACTCCTAGTCCTAGTTATTCTCCTAAATTATTATATTCCTATTGTGAATGAGCATTTCCTAGTCGCAGGCTCGCAATAGTACGACTAACGTACCATCACGAGTTCACAATATCTTGCGAAAACTGACCTGCATAGGCCACCATAAAAACTTGTCACGACCCGCACCCGCTTTTCGGATACGAGACGTGTCCAAGCCAGCCTACGCCGCAGAGTCGGCAGTAGATCGCTGTCAAGCCCGCAAGAAATAAATGCTCAAAATAAAACATGTTGTTCATTCATATTTCTATATTTATTACAACATTTACAAAATTTATAATTAAAGAAAATACAAAGTTTTACGATTAATAAAATAGATACAATTGCTTTCTATTTCTAGGTTGTCTTCAACATACCCAAGTCTTCCCCAGTGCTAAGAGTGATAGCGGCTAAACCTAAAAATTGTTGGTTATCCAGTCAGGATTAGAACAAGTACACAAATTGACAGCAATGTAAAACATAATAGAATTAACAAGACATAAAAATAGCATATGGAATATGAAAGCTAGTAAGAAAACTGATGACATAGCACGATAGAGAAGTAAACAAGAAAAAACTAATAAAAGACATCTATCTAGGTGGTGTGAAATATCTGTTTCGACATGTGAACGGCTAGGGGGTAAATCCGGCATCTACACGTGCCGTGTGCAGATGCTATTGTTCACGAATAGACATCATGGGATAGTTCTGGGTAGTCCAGATGTCTACTAAGATATTTCCCCTCCCGACTACTCCGTGTGACGAGCGTGTCAACAAGCAGCAAGATATATGTATAGACATGAAATAAAAAGACTACTATGAATCGGAAAACAATCAGAAAGTGCACTTGCCTGAGGTCCTTAGCTGGAGAAACCAAAAATACTATACCACTCAATGAGCCACAATCAGTCAACACATGCAGAAGTCTCCGGATGCTGAAATAAACAGTACCAACATTCTCAGAATAGTCAAATTAGCTAGGATTGCCTGTCGTTAAGTCCAATTCTGGACACAGGGGCAAACGATAATTTTGGGCAAAAACGATGTCCGCGTTGAACCCACTTTGCACCGAAAAGTGTGCCAGAGTCAATGGTCTCTAAAGTCGTCAAACTACATATTTACGGATCCAGTTTTCTGATACGAACCCAACCGTATGTCCAGAGTTGGATTCCGGCGGGCCGTGCACAAAATCGCCCGTTGAGTGGAACCGTAGGGCCCGTAAAACGGTAATTTTATCAACTGTCTCAGAATCGGACCAAACTTGGCATACAGGACCAGAAAAATGATACGGTTCTGTTGGCGTAAGTTTCGTCTCGATCTGACGAGCGTGCATAAAGTAATTGGGAAATTTGCAAAGTGCACGATACGGGAAATTTTGATGGATATGCATCAAATTCGTCGTGCACACGCGACCAATTTGAATTCCGTCAAAGCCCACATGACCACAAAGTCGTTATGCAGCTTTCGATATTTTCGTTCGCGACCACGTTGCCCGGTTTGGCGGGACGCACGTCGTGTGGAACAATTTTCTAGTTTTGAAAACAGATTTTTGGGAAACTTTGGGATTCGATTTCTCGACGCGCAGTCGATGATTTCCAAATCCGTAAAAAGGGTTGTGAAGTCCTACATGGTGTCTAGGACTGTCTTCAAATAGTTTTTCTAATATTGTACTGGATCGATCGGAATCGATCTTCGAACATGGGGGTTTGGACTGTACTAGTGTCCTATTTCGGGGTGGTTTTTCGCCGACTTTGCGTCGATTTATCGGGAAATCTAGCGCATGAAAATTTAAACCTACTTGAAGGGATTCTAAGGGGTATATATGGGCTACATACCAGCGCAAGCGGCTCGGGAAACGATGAAGCGTGGTGGCGGGGAAATCGTCGCAAACTTGCATTCAGGTTCGCCATGCTGCTGCCCAGTCCTGTTTGTACGCGTGCGCGCGGCTCTCTGGCCGGCGGCGCTGGCCGTGCGCAGTGGCGCCGCGAGCGCTGGGGTGGCCGCCAGGTGACTGGGGTGGGCGTCGAGTTCTGACGTTAGGGTTTGGTGGTTTTTTTTCGAACAGTCTTCTCTCTCAATCCCGTATATATGGGGTCGGCTGCTTATGCTGTGTTTTGGTTGTTCGGGTTTTTTTTGGGGGGGGGGCTTAGCAGTGGATGGCTGGGCTGGCCTGGCTTTGGCTGGGCCGGCCTGGCTTTGGCTGAAATTGTTTGTTCCCTATTGTGTATGTATATATGTAAAAAAAAATATATTATATATATATATACACACATAAATTCTTATATATATATACACATTAATTCCTATATATATATATATATTTACACATGTTCATATATATGCAATATATATTTATATATATATATACACCTATACACAAATATAATGTATATATTTATATATACGTACATTCCCATATATGTCTATATATATACGTATACCTATATATATATATATATATTCACACCCCTATAACAATTAATATTATACATCCAATTATATATTTACCTACACAAAATATATGTCCCTATATTTTCCTATATATGTATATACATATATATCAATAAAATGTTATATTCCTCTTCCTACTATATATATATTTACACAAAATATATGTACCCATTTATTCATATATATACCTATATAGTAATCTCCTTAAAGCTAAATAATCTCAATAATATTTAATTAATAAATTTAAGAAAGTATTTTCTAAATTTTTGGAAAGGGGAGCTACAGTCATGCCTGCTAATATGGCTGTAGAAGACTCTACATTCCATAACTGAGGCAACTTAGCACAAAGATTTATTCTGGTAGAAAATCAATAAACACCAAGAATCAAATTCAACTACGGACAAGAAAGAATAGACAAAACAGTTGGAATCAAATTTCGATTTAGTTTACCATGAGATTCTCAAGGGTCGTCTCTGGAATCTTCTCAAGAAGTCCTAACTGTGATTGAGTATCCTTAGCCTATAGTTTATATCTTCAAAACCTACAGCAGGCTCGTATCAGAACTCTAAGTCGAACACTACTATGACATCGCACTAATTGTGACTTCTGACCTGCATGGGCCACCACGAAAATATGTCACGACCCGTACCCGGAGTAAGGGCACGAGTGTGTGACAGTGTCCCAGCCTATGCCGCAGAAATGACGTAGAACGCTGTCTAGGTCTACTATCTAACAACAATTATAATATTAAAACCTGTCGAGATGGTCAACTCCAAACGGAGGACAAGCAATGACAATATAATATACTCAATCACAATATTCTAAGAAGGATAAATGATACTGAAAGATAAAGACAACAAGATATTAAAATATCGTCTAGAAAATTCGATACGAAAATAATACAAGTCTAGAGTCTCAGAGTCAACAATCTTAAATGAAAATTCTAATATAATAACATGCCAAGGTGTAATCTGGAGACAAAGTCTAGTACCAAACTAATCTAGCTGAGCTACCACTAATGCCTCATCGGCTAGAACTAACCCCTGCTGGACTAGGGTCTCCCGGTCTATGTCCACTACGTCATGAGGACCATAGTAGGTAGGACACTCGTCCTCGCCATAATCTGTAAAATTTTGTCAACATATCCAGCCAGGATGGAACGAGCACAAATCTCCAATAACAGTTCTAATTAGACGATAAATAGTATGTAGCAGTAAATAGAGAGAATATACAAGGTAAAGTGATACATACATGAATCATGGTAAGGCATATCAAGACTGTAAATGAATGTAAGAGCAAGAGAATAGTGTATATCATGTACATGAATCAGAAAAACTACAATCAATGTGAGTTAGCACTAGTTTCAATAAGTGATCGGCTTAGGGACATGATACAAGATTTGGCCTTGTTAATCATACGTACGGTGTATGACTAACACTGTTCAAAGTTCAAAACTTGATACAAGGAGGGTATTGATCACATATCTACGCTAATACCCCCGTCCTTGACCAGTATAGTAGATCCAACCATGACACGTTATGATACGAGATTCTCTGAAAAGGTAGCTAGACTTCGCAGGAATTGTGTCTATGCAGTGCATAAAGAACAAGGACAAGGTTCGCACAAGATATACCAAGAAATACATAAGAAGAAGTATAGCATCGCTGCTCAGAAGATTAGTGTTATATCTATTAAGTATGATGAGACATGTGCTTTCTCTAAAAAGTTAGAGATAATATTGGAAAACAGGTTATACCTGCTACTCAGCCAAAGATATGTCACATGACAACATACACATAACACGGCACGATCAAAGAAATTACGTAAGCATAATGTTTCACATAATCATGCCTTTGTTTACAAGTATCCAAGGAATACACGCAAGTATCATGTCTATAACATGACACCAAGCACTAGCTCTCAGATTTTCTGTACATATTGTAGTTCATATGGACACATCTCTAAGTTTTGTAGGATTAGAAAGCTAGTTGACATGAATATATATATGCCTGGATGCCTAAAACTAACATTTTCGGACCCTTAAAGAAATGGGTACCAAAGGTCACATATACTCGTTTTGTAGGTGGGCCAACCCTCTCATGCTAGAAGTAAATGGATTCTCGATAGGGGATATTTGCAACACAGGACTGGTGATAAATCTTTTTTCGCTACGCTATCGATAAAGAAAAAATGATACGCCTCCTTCGAAAATAATCTGAAAGGTTATATAATAGGTAACGCTATTGTTGGTATGCTCCTTATCCAGTCATTAAAGACGTTTGTCTGGCCACAAGTTAAAACATAACCTACAAAGCATAAGTCATCTTGCTGATGATGGTTATGGCATTAAGTTCGTGAAAGACAAATGCTTTATATATGATATGACTACTGGAGATTTAGTTTATGAAGGAATAAGGGAGGATAATATATATGTTTTCTATCTATTATATATTACTAACGATGCAGGCAAGTGCCTTATAGCTAACAAAGATGAAAGCTAGCTATGGCATATGAGACTAGGACATGCAAATATGGATACCATATCAAGGCTATCAACAAAGAAATTGGTAAAGGGATTACTTGAAATTTAGTTTAAGAAAGACTTGGTATGTTCTGATTGCGAGAAAACAAAACAACTAGGTCATCATTTAAATCCATAAACGTTGGAAATACTTCAAGACCCTTGCAACTTTACGCATGGATTTATTTAGACCAAATAGAGTCGCCAGTCTTGGTAGAAAACTCTATGCATTTGTCATTGTTGATGATTTTTCTCGGTACACATGGGTTTTCTTTTTATTAAATAAAAATGATACACTTTTTGAATTTGAAGTTTTATGTAAAAATGTTTAAAACAAAAAAGACTTCATGATTACTCGCATCCGAAGTGACATGGAGACGAATCCAAAAAATTTGATTTCAAAAAGTTCTTATAATTTGAATGGTTATTTTTATGAGTATTTCTGTCTTAGAACTCTCCAACAAAATGTTGTTGTGGAGCAGAAGAATAGAACTCTCAGCGAAATGGCTGGAGTTATGCTTAACCAGAACAATCTTCTGAATTGTTTTTGGGCTGAACTTGTAAGCAGAGTTTGTCGTATTTTGAATAAGGTTCTGATTCGACCTATATCGAAAAAGACTCTCTATGAACTATGGTTTAATCGTGTTCCCAATATTTTATATTTGAAAGTTTTTGGATGTCGCTGTTTTATTTTGAACACCAAGGATAACTTGGAAAAGTTTGACTCTAAGGCAGATGAAGGAATAGTCCTTGGATTTGCTGTCAAGAGTAAAGGCTATTGGATTTTCAATAAAAGGTCATTGGTTGTTAAAGAATCGATTAATATTACTTTTGATGAATTTAACAATCAACTGCCAAAGAAGATGAGGTTCATGTCAGACCACCCAGAAACTTTGATCATAGGTGATATATTAAAATGTGTACGTACTCGTTCATCTGCTAAGGATGTAGTTGCAAGTGTTGTATTTATTTCACAAATAGAATCCTAAGTCAGTAGTAGATGCATTTGATGATGAATTTTGGATTCATGCCATAAAAGAGGAATTAAACCAATTTAAGAGAAATCAAGTTTGGGAACTTATTCTTAAGCCTACTGGTCACTCTGTAATTGGTACCAAATGGGTATTCTGAAACAAACTAAAAGAGGATAGAAAAGTCGTTCGCAACAAAGAACGTCTAGTTGCTTAGGGTTATAATCAAGAAGAAGAAATTAATTATGACGAGACTTATGCTCCTGTTGCTAGACTAGAATCCATTCGCTTGCTTTGTACATATGCATGTTTTCATGATTTTAAACTGTTTCAAATGGATGATAAAAATGCATTTTTAAATAATTTTATAAAAGAAAAAGTTTTTGCCAAATAGCCTCCTGGTTTTAAAGATTTTAATTTTTTGATCACGTTTCAAGTTAAGAAAGTGTAACTCCCCAGTCCCAAAATACGTAGGACTAGGAATACGTTTACATGCCTACTACATATCGAGAGGACTCTAGCCCAACTCGAGTATGTATAAGCTATCTACGACAGGTAGTTATATCTATATATCACTATGATAATTCTATATCTCAATCCACTGAAGATAAATTTATCCTAAGACCAAGCTCACTAATGTTGATCAGGCATTAATACGCCGGATCCTACAAACAAATAAGAATAGACAGTGTATAATAAAGTTGATCAGAATCTATTACAATCGTCTGAGCAAGATCATAGATATTAATAAAGCTTGCAAAACTAGGCCATATTAGCAGAATGAAGTAACGATAAATAAAATAATATCGGTGAATCTTAATAATGATATCAGCCAATATATATACCTGAAATCCTGAAGATGCAATCGTCAATCACCATATAGTCTATAAAGCAAACTTAGTAACAACCTAGAGAGATCACCAGGTCTTCAAGGGACTAGCAAGATACATATAAATATGCCTACTATGACAGTAAAAAAATATGCAAGAAAAAACAGGAAGGAACTACTAGAACCAGAATGGAGAACCCATGGAAAAACTCTGTAGATGATGACATGTCATAAAGGAAATAATACTAAGTATGGCCATAAATAAATCTAATGATCGTAGTCCTACGTGGTGCTCCCTGTCCTACAGCTAGTAGTCCTGCGTGGTGCTCCCTAACTATAGTAAGTCTCTAGCGTAGCCCTTAGGGGATCTCCCGAGTCGAGAGTAGTCAAGTAACAAATCATAGTATCAGGCGAGGGTCAAGTCAAAGTAACATGAAACACATGATCAAGTCAAGTCGCTCAAGTAACAAACACTATCGAAGTCACGGGTGAAAAATATACGAAACAACTAATGATAACAACAAGTGATAAAAGCAACAAGACATGAAAATAAACCATGGAAAGACTGCAGGTACATAATAGAAAATGAGACATGAACAAGCAAGAACAATAGAAAACATGTATGTAAATAAACTGTACATAGTTGGCAATACATACTTGCATATAGTCTATAAAGATGCGTACAACGGTCTGACTCCGGTATCCTCGGTCACACCGTCACGAACTCCTAGAATAAATCAATCAACCAAATAAATGGCACGTCGATGTCATACTCACACAATTTATATTGCTATACCCTATATAACCTTAACTCAATATATTCCAACTAAACTAGTACTTAACCATATTTATAGACCAATATATATATATATATATATATATAAATATATATATATATATATATATATATATATATATATATATATACACGCTAGTCACATTAACTATTCGACTCAATCTAACACATATAGCATTAAATCTTCCCAGTAAAATAATATTTTAATAACATAAAAATATCATATTTAATTCAGAAAAATATTTATAAATATTTTATAATAATAATTGATATTTCATTCATAGAAAAATATGTGTACCAGCCTTGTATTGATTCGACAACATTCTTCCTAGACTTGCTATATGATTTGAGTCCCGAAACAATAAATATTTATAAATCTCTAATTCTAGAAAATCACAAAAAATAGGTAAAGTTATATATTTATCATGAAAGTATGCCCAACAATTAATTTGGTAATGGTATACGAAGTTTCAAATCAATTGGACACATAGAACTCATAGATTTTGGTATTTCGATATTATGGTAAATTGTCCAAATTTTTAATAAATAGTAAACGAAATAAAATTGCTGCAATAATATATGCTTTGGAAAGATTAGGAAGTCTAGTTTCTTATCAAAAATATAGAAAATGTCAAAGTTGCCCGAAAGTGGATGAAAATGGGCTCGCAACAGAACTGGTCTGTTCTGAACACCTTTTTGTAGAACGAAAGTTTCGGATAAACCGTTTGGAACTGCATGGATAGAAAATTGGACATAAAAATAGACACATAGATCTTTCCAATAATTTTGATTTCATGAAAATATGAGATCGAAAAGTACATGAAATCCTAGATGCAAAACAACATACCTGGTGGAATAAATTCAGACTTGGATCCTGAACTTCGGTTGACTTGTAGGGCTATTTTGGTATACTAGAAGGGATTGTGAACATATGGGGGTTGATAGAATTATAGAGGGTCGCGTTGGCTTCACAATGAATATTCTTGGAGTGTCATGACATGTCGAAAAGGGGTCAAAAACTGCTGTTGTGGCTGAAAGTGGTCGGCGGGTGTATAGGCTAAAGGAATTTCAGGATTATAAGGATAGAGGGGGGTTGGTGGCCACTTTATATGCATATATATATAAAGTTTGAAGGGTTAAAGGATTAGGGTTTGGGTAGAGAAGGTTTTAGGAAAGTTTGATTTGATTTGGTTGCTCCAATAAAAAAATGTGCGAGATTGAATCTATAGGAGAATATTGAGTTTCCTAATTTGGAAAGTCAGTAGTGGGTTGGTTTAAACTATTGTATAGCTATACAAAATCTCTAAAATTCAACCTAAATTTATTATGGTAGGCTCAACTAAGGCTAGTTGGACTAGTTCTAGGTCGATATGATTTTTATAATCCAAATTAGCTCCTAAAGGCTAATTAATGGGTCTTGTGTGCCATTTGAAAATAAATAGCACATAGAAACTCAATTGAGTGGGTCAAAATTAGAATGTGTGTAACAGGCTTAAAATAGTTCAAAACCATATATTAGGTCGAATGGTGTTGATCGGATTTGGGCCTCAAATCAAAATTGGAAAATACATCTAATTTTAGGGTAATTGCTAAAATGACCATTTTGACTCCAAAGTTGTCCAAAAAATATATAGTAGAAGGGAACATGTTTGAGTGGGACATGATACATCAAAATGAAGGTGTATTCGTCTAGATTACGAATATAGAACTAAATTTGAGAAATTAATAACTATTGTGCTGTAAAATTCAAAGCTACGACAAAGTGCTTATATAACCATAATTAAAAATAAAATATGGTTTAATATTTAAAAATCATATAAAACAAAAAAATTCTCAAAAAATTAGGGTGCTTACAATCTACCCACCTTAAAAGAATTTTGTCCTCTAAATTAACAAAATGCTCACTATTAATGAATCATGCTGACGTAACTAGGAATAATAATAACTCAAGTAACAATCAATCTTAAACAATTTTCTTATGAAATGTTTCGATCATAAAACTATAAATGGTTACCTATAGCCGCCCCTCCTGGTGCTGACGGTCTTGCAATGATCATGTTGAAGGCTTGTCCTTCTTGACCATCAAGCCAAGAAATTTAATTACTAGTCCTTTAACCACTATCCTCGATTTTTTTAACCTTTGAATCTACCGACTAATTTTCTCAAAGGTTTCGTCCTATATTTTTATTCAAACCTTGAATCTAAAAATCAATTAGTAATAATAATCTTCAACCATCTAATTCTCGAAAAGTAAATCCATCGATTTTCCTTAAAATTCAAAAATTTAAATACAAGTATAGTCTTCCCTTAGTCTACTCAAAATATTAGAAATCAAAATTATTTGATAGATCATCTTTCATATTTTAATTTATAAAATTCTATAGCCTTCAAAATTTTGATTCAAATTTTTTTCCTCAAAATTTTAAATTTAATCTAATGACACCTTTCTTCTTAAGTCAGATTCCTATCCTCAAATTCTCGTTTATCATTAACATTAACTCAATAACTATAAATATTCTTCTGACAATTGATGAAGTCAAGTGCACTAAATTATCTAAATAATATTTTACTTGATTGCCTTTTCTCAATCATCATCTTTGATTTGACTTCCAACACAAATTCTACCTACCATTTTTTTTCATAAACACAAGATTATATCTTATAAAACCTCCTCAACGTTTAAATTAAATCCAATCTCCTCTCTCGCAAGCTTGTAAATTCGTAAAACTTCTTCAATCATTTCAATCATTAATTCATCATCCATAAATCATATTGTGCCTTGAGGACGTCTACCCACCTTTGGTCACACTACCCTATCAAATACATGATGTCCTAAACTTTTATAACCCTTGTACACTAGTTGCAAAAATCTACATGACTAGATACCTATGGCATATGGCATCTCTAGTCCCCTCATATCTATCAAGCAACTAAAATTCAATAAGCAAACTAATTTACACTATAACTTAAGAATTTCTAATAAATTTTATAAAGCACGATCATTCGTCACTCCAAAATAGGAAGGGATGAGAAGAAATGGTACAAAAAGCAAAGAAAGAATCGTTGAGAGCAAATACGAAGTTCAAGGACGGTAGAGAAATTTCTAAAAGAATTGTCAAGACAAATATGGATTGAGATTCCTAAGGGTTTAATCATATTCGCAGGCCTGCTCGGTACAGTAACATAATCGAAATGGCTAACTCAACCTGCATGGGCCACCAAAAAAAACTTGTAACTTCCCATTCCCAAAATATATTGGATTAGAAATACATTTACATGCCAGCTACGTTTCGAGAGGACTCTAGCCTAGCTCGAGTACATATAAGCTGTCTACGTCAGTTAGTTATATATATATCACTGTGTTAATTCTTAATCCACTGAAGATAAGTCCATCGTAAGACCAAACACACTAATGTTGATCAGGTATTAACATGCCGAATCTTACAAACAAACAAGAATATACAATGTATAATAAAGTAGATCAAAATCTATTACAATCGTCTAAACAAGCTTATAGATATTAATAAAGCTTACAAAACTAGGCCGTATCAGCAAAATAAAGTAACGATAAATAAACATAATACCGGTGGATCTTAATAAAGATATCAGCCAATATATATACCTGAAAATGCAATCGGCAATCACTATATAGTCTATAAAGCGAAATCAACAATAACCTGGAGAGATCACCAAGTCCTCCGAGGACTAGCAAGTTACATATAAACATGCCTACTATGACAGTAAGAAATCATGCAAGGAAAAATAGGAAGCAACTACTCGAACTAGAATGGAGAACACATGGAAGAACTCTATAGATGATGACATGTCATAAAGAAAATAATACTAAGCATGGCTACAAATAAATCGAATGACCATAGTCCTACATCGTGCTCCCGGTCCTATAACTAGTAGTCCGGCGTGGTGTTCCCTAACTATAGTAAGTCTCTATCATAGCCCTTAGGGGTCTCCTTAGTCGAGAGTGGTCAAGTAGCTAATCCCAGTATCGGGCGAGGGTCAAGTGTCACGACCCACACACACTTTTTGGGATACGAGTGCGTGTCCAAGCCAGCCTATGCCGCAGAGTCGGCAGTAGAACGCTATCAAGGCTATGATGATCAAAATCACAAATAATGCTCATTCACAAAATTGAACTAATTTAATACAACATTTACAGGAATTGTATTTTAAAGAAAGTACAAAATCTCACCATTTCTATTACAACAATTTAAGCTATCTAACTAGTTTCTAGGTTTTGGCTTGCAAGTATACCCATGTCTCCCCAATGCTAAGAGTAGTCGCAGTGAACCTAAAAAATGTTGGTTATCCAGTCAGAAAACGAACAAGCACACAGATCGACGACAATCTGAAAACACAATAGAATCTATAAAACATGAAAATAGCATATGTGAAATGATACAAGAGAGTAAACTAGTAACATGTCATATCTAGAATAAACTGGAGAGATATAGAAGGATATATGGACTAGGATAAAATATGTAAACAGGGTGACATGGCAAGTAGTGACGACTGCAAGAAGAGATACAAGGAACCACTATTTACGTGTATTGAAATATCAGGTTCAACATGTGAACGTCTAGGGGGTAAATTCGACACCCCGTACGTGAATTGTGCGACTGCTATCAGAAACGATCAGACATTTTGGGATGTTTCTGGGTAGTCCACATGTCTACTAAGATATTTCCCCTCCCGACTAGTACTCATGGACTCGAACAAGTCATAAAACACGGAAACACGATAATCACGAAATATAGTATGTAGAGATCCATGACACTAATCCGTGTAACAATGTGTCAGTAAGCAAGAGAGCATATGTATAAACATAAAATGGAACGTATAAGCCCTAGATTTCAAAAATAATATTTTAATAATATTAAATAGCATTTATGTATTTAAAATGAATTAATATAATTATTAGGAATTTTTCTAGAATTTTAAATATTTTTTAAATATTTTTTAAGTCAAAATATATCATTTTGTAATTATTTGAATAATTTTAATATCACTTTGTAATAGTTTTAATTGTTATTATATCAGTATGCAATTTAATAATTTGTTTTAATTACAGTTTGCAAATGATATTTGCAAACTGATAGGGCATTTATGCAAAACCCCAAATTTGGGGGACCTTGCTGCAAAACCACCGTCACCTCCACGTTCTCTGGCCAACTGCCCCCGATGACCGATGACCCCCTTGACCACCGCCCCGACAATCCGGCCAGCCCCAGCCCTGAAATCGACCTCCTCCTCCCTATAAATACCTCCCCAGACCGAACCCTAACCCTATCACACCACCACGACCCCCCTTCTTCCCCGACGAGATCCCACCGAAACCATAACTCCGACGACACCCTAGCGCCACCTCCACAGCCACCTTCACCGCCTACAACCACCGCCATCCAGTTCGCCACGTCAAGGCGAGTGCAGCGCCACCCCAGCACCGCGACGTCGACGCTTCCTCCGCCCTGTCGCAGCATCAACAGCCCGCTCGACTTGGACACGTATGTGCCTTTTGGCCTCTCGTGTCCTGTTGTGTCTCGTACTCACCTATGTGACTCGTCGAATCTCGACGAACCTTGTGGTAAGTCTGGACACGTCCAACTCGAGTCGTGCGTGTCGTGCACGACCTGGACACTTGGACTCGGCCGTTCTTCGTATCCCTAACTGTCAGGACACGAAGTTTGGGCTATCGGGTTAAAACCCATTAACCTGAATTCTAACATAAAACTAACCCGAACCCTTTCCCTAACAAATGACTCGGGTTGACCCCCTGGCCAGCCCGAGCGCGCTAAAACCCTACCCCCCTGGCCGAGTTCGAGCCCTCTTTTCCTGTTTTGTTTTGTTTATGTTTTTATTTTATTATTTATATATATATATTTTTTATTTTATTATTTATATGTATATATGTATATATATATATATATGTATTTATATATATATGTATACATGTATATTTATGTATATATATATATATATTTTTTATATATGTACACATGTATATTTATGTATGTATATGTATACATCTATATTTATGTATATATATATTTATTATATATATACTGTTTTGTATATGCACATATACTGTATTTGTATATATATATATATTTTATATTTAGTACTTTTATATATATATATATATGTATATTTATTATACTTATATATATCCATTATATATATAAATATCTATATATTTATATGTATATATATAAATATTGTTATTGTATATTTATATATGTATTTCAAATTCTACTTTGTATAAAATATTATTATGTAAAATTTTACAAGTTATTTATTGTGTAACTTTGTGACTTGTATATTTTACCACTTTAAAATATATTATTTATATTTAAATTCCTGTATTATATTAATCATGGCCAATTGATGTCCAAGCCTAACATGGATTTTTGGGCCCAATTGTGTCTAATACATTTAGAGTCTGTACAAGTCATATTGGACTTGATTCATGGGTCTGGGTCCTGTATCTGGACTTTGGTTCAATTTTGAATACATGGACAAAATAGTAAATAATTAATTAATTATTTTCCAGAAACTGTTGCTTGCTGTTTTTGAATTTTATATGTATTTTATTTGCTGTAAAAATCTGGGAAAAATTGTATTTAAATACTATGTTAATTTAGCTAATATACTATAATTTTCCAATATTTATTATATAATTTTTGTATTTTATAAAAATGGGAAAACAGAACTGTCACCCTCATTTTCCGTATTTTTCCGTATTTCGTATTTATACTCGTATCTGGATTTGGCATGTATTTTTATTTTTCTCAACTTGTGGGATTTCGATATTTCTCGTATTTTGGGTTTTGGCATGGCTCGGTTTTATTGGGGATGGTTCGGTTTGGTTCAGGTTTTATGTGTTGGAACACCCTAGCCCTACACTCCACCCTCAATACACCACAACTCCTCCTCTTTATATCCCCACCTACCACTTCTCTCTCCTCATAACTTCCACCATTAATTTCCTTCTTCTTCTTCTTCTCCTTCTCCACAACTCTCCTAACCCTAGGCAAGTGCACCTTGCCACTTCATGAGAGCCTTATTTTCTTGGTTCATTTGCTAGATTAGGACATGGTGATCAATATTAGAACTTGGTGTTTTGAGATTTGAAGTCTCCTTTGCTCTAGATCTAAGTTATTTCTATTTTCGGATTTTGCATGGTTTGATCTCTTTAAGTTGGATTTTCATGGATTTTGGTGTTTCCAAGTGGAAGAGCATTCAATTCCACCCTGGTTAGAACTTTGGAAATCTGGATTTGGAGTTCGAATGGCCAAGTTGTGAGGTTTTGAAGTTTTGGAGCCATTGGAGCTTCTTCTCAGCCATGGAGAAGAAGACCCAGACCCTGTGTGCATGTTTTTACGCGTATGCAGCTCTCAGTGTGCGTGACTTTTCATGTACACTGCTCCCTTGAGCGTGCGTGACTTTTCACGCACACTGCTCCCTTGAGTGTGCGTGACTTTTCACGCACACTGCTTCCTGTAGCGTGCGTGACTTTTCACGTACATTGCTCCCTTGAGCGTGCGTGATTTTTCACGCACACTGCTCCCTTGAGCGTGCATGACTTTTCACGTACACTGCTCCCTTGAGCGTGCGTGACTTTTCACCTACGCTGCTCCCTGTAGCGTGCGTGACTTTTTACCTACGTTGCTTCCTGTAGCGAGCGTGACTTTTCACCTACGCTGCTCTCTGAGCGTGCGTAACTTTTCACCTACGCTACTCTCTCAGCGTGCGTAACTTTTCACCTACGCTGCTCTCTCAGTGTGCGTGACTTTTCACCTACGATGCTCCCTGTAGCGTGCGTGACTTTTCACCTACGCTGCTCTCAGCGTGCGTGACTTTTCGTACGCTGCTCCCCTGACCCCCTTTGCTTAACCCATTGGCTCTTGTAGTTTTGGTCTTATTTCTTTAAGCCTGGCTCTTCTATAACCCTGCACTTTGATATTTTATTAGATATTTTAT
>JANAVB010026031.1:0-24947 GCA_029216955.1 Iris pallida | reverse complement strand
GGGGTCAAAAAGGTAACTTGAAAACTCCAAATTCCAAGTTCTAAATCTAATTCTAATTCCTAATCCCAACTAAAATCAAATGGTATTAGTCAAATATAAATATCTGAGTTTGGTCACGACAAGTTGGTCGGTTCTAATTGGGTCCAAAACTGACCCGGGTCACCACAAGTCGAATGAGACAAAACTCAAACCCGATCAAATAAAACCCTAAAATACAATATTATACATAAATATTCACAAAATATTAGAATATGAAATGACAAATCACATACATCAATTTACATATTAATAAAATAATATAAAATTCACCAATAAATCAAAATCCTAAATAATTCAAAGTCACAAAATGACCAAAATATCCTTAGACTAAAAAATGATAATTAGCTAATCTAGTCACATGGGTTAGGCCTCCATGGTCATGGTTAGTCTCTAGGCTAAGCAGCTCTAAGGTTACACCAGTCAAAGAACAAAATCACAAGACACTAATTTAATGATATTAAAATAATCAAAATCACTAATAAATCAATAACATAATTTAAACCTATTATTAAATAATCAATTTTACAAAAGTTTAAAATTACCCTCATTTTTGAAAACAGGCAGTTACACCATGTCAACTGCAAAAACATAACAAAAGTCAAAAAATGACTAAGTCCTGGAAAAACTTTCTATGCACCTATGAGTTATGCCCCCATAGTGGCTTTGGGCGCATAGAATTCCTTCTTGAACATAGAAAGTTTTAATGTGGGTGCATAACATGTTGCAGTCAAAAGCAATAAGTATGTGTGCGCATGACTCTGTCGGCACATAAAAATGCTAGACGGAGGAAGGTTGCTTTGGGCGCGTATCGATAGCTATGCGTCCAAGCAGAGATCAGTCCGAGTGTCGCAAATTAACGTTCTAGACTTTGTTTTAATGACATCGCCTCACCCAAAATGGGGTCTTGGACCAGTGAAGACATTGTCGAAGGAGGAGAACCACTCGCTGTAGCCTCCTTACCCTTCGTGGACCTCTTGGGAGCCGAAGCAGCCTTGGGAGACATGATTTCACGAGAAAGAGAAAAAGAAAAAACTCTTGAAAATTTTGGAAAAGATGAGAGAATGAAATTTCTCCTTCCTCGGGCCTATTTATAGGCAAAGAAGGGAATTATGCGCCCACATGGCTATGCACCCACACAAATTCAAAGGTTGGGTATTATGCACCCATATTCTGCTGACGTGGGCTACGCATAGACATCACACAGAGAGTGGACCTCTTCAAATTCTGTTCCAACAAATCTGTCAATTCAGATTTTTCTCAATAGCCATATTTGACAGCCTGGCAACATTTATGCGTCCAATAAGATGATCCGTCATGCGCCCAAAAAGATGATCTGTTATGCGCCCATAAAGCTATAGAAAGTCTCATATGCTTCTTTCAAAGTATTCTGAACTCGTTCGAGTATCAAAAACTTTGAAGGGGGTCTTGTAGAAGTATGAAAATGAAGGACTATGCACCCATATGGAAGGAGTTGTTATGCATTCACATGATAAAGGGGGCTATGTGCCCGCAGAAAATTGCTTCATATACTAAATCATGCGCCCAAGTGTGGGCGTATAGTCTTCTCCCAGCACTATGCGCCCAAGGCAGAGACAACCCTACAACTCGGTCAACACCCACGATCAGTCATGGGCCGAGGCATGCGGCCACGTCAGTCTCCACAAGCAGTCGTAGATTGAAGCATGCGGCCACGATCTACCCATGATCAAGCAGTCTTTATGCGCCTACGTCCTATGTGCCCAAAGGGACACTATGCGCCTATAGTGAAATCAGTATATTTTCTACCTGTGTGTGCATAACAGTCATTTCAGTGTAAAACGACTATAAATAGAGGGCATGTGCCTCTTCAAAAGGCGAGAATAGAGAGCATTTCAGAGCCAAATTGTCGCCCTTCTTTCTAGTGAGCCGAGAGTTAGCAATTTTCTGATTTTCTCCCACTTTTATAATTCGGAGTGTCAACGGAGTAAAGGAGCAATTGCCGCTCGATCTCCTTCGTCCTATTTCCCAGAATTCTTTTTGTACTCGGGGATTCTCAGTGCAGGATCTCTCAGGTGTACTCGATTTGTAGTGCCTTGCGCTAATAACAAAAGATAATGATTCTTCTCTTTTTTGTAAGTGTCTACAGTTCTATCGATGTTATCATCGACGGGTGTCGGGGTCCTCGAACGACTTCCATTCTCGTATACATGGTCATCGTGTGTCGTTAGGGCCGGCCCTTAGTAGCTCATGGAGGCCCGATAAACTCTCAAAAGGGGACCACATACATAATGTGAACAAAAGAAGTAACTGAGATAAAAGTAAATATAACAAAAAAATTGTTACCACCAAGAAATAGACTAAGCCAAACTTAATAACCACTACACCACAACTCTTTTGAGTAAAAGTGGTCCATAGTATATCATTGTCCTATTCTAGATACATCTATTTTGGTGCCCCTTTAATTTTTTATCCCTAGGCCGTCGCCTAACCGGCCCTTGGCCAGGGTCACCTCTGCGTGTTGTTCCTTCATTGTCCTTTTCGTGATGTCCCTTCTGAACTTGTCCATCTTCTCCTTAAGATCGAAAGTAAAATGGTTCGTTTTATCATCTTTCATTATGATATATACCCTCATCGACATAGAAAGAGGCTTAGTGGGCTATTAGGTCGTTGATCTACTTTATCTCGTGGGTGCACAAAGTTCTCCACACCTCCGTGCATGAGAGTCCTATTGCAACTCTGTCAACCCGAACGTCCACCACTATCCTTGAGCAACTCCTTGTATGAGACACTCAACTTTCATACACATATCTTTGTCGTCTCTGCCTTCTCGCAGTCTACGACATGCTTCTCCTTACTAGTATCCAACTTGGTAGCACGATCCACCTCCCTCCATGGAAGCGACTCATCGGGACATTCTTTGCAACACCATTGGTCTCGCTTGGAAGATGTTCCTTCTCAAAGTCCTCCTTCATCTCACTACAAGAAATTCGGGTTTCCCTGACAATTATTTTTTGACAAGTGTAAAACTTGTCACTCAATTAGATATATCTGTGACAAGTAAAATTTTTTGTCACTCATAATTTAATTCTGTAACAATAATTGTTTATCATCATACAGTTAAATCATTCATTGATTATATTTATAATGGTCGTCGCTCAACGCTGCCACTGAAATAAAATTTTAACTTTTGACTCATGTCAAAGACAAGTTTTGTGTGACAAGTGAATTTTTTATCACTTAAGGTTTTCCTTTAGTTAAATAAAAAACTAATGTCACATAAAAGTATTAGCTACAAGCTGAAAAGTTTTATTCTTATCACTTAAGGTTTTCTTTTAGTTACCAAATAAATTTACATCACACAAAAGTATTAGACACACAAAAAAATATTCTTGTAACAAAAAATTAAAGTAATTAAATTAAATAAACAAAATATTCTGATTGGATTTGACTCCAGATGAATATCTTGGTACTATTTGATATTAATATTTAAATCATACCAAAATTATACGTCAAAATCTAACCGGATTTGAGTATATTAAAAATTCATGTCAAATATTCACCTAAGTACTAACCAGATTTGGCATATTCTTTATATTTCTCCATAAAGCTGATGACTCCCAAGTGTGATATGGGAACTGCCTTCGTCGCGATTAGAAAATCCATGCCATGTATCATCTTGAAGTCGTCCAATGATGTAGAGGAAAAGTTGGCAACACCCGACAAATGTTCCACCTCTACGCGAACTCCCTTGGCTATCACATGTACGGGGCATGCCTCCAAATTGACCGTCTTCATCTTACTTGAATCTTTTTCAATGCTTGACCCAAACGACGGACCTCCGTACCCGTTCATGAAGTTATGAGTATCTACCGTATCCACCAACGCCCATGTGCTTATGCCATTGATCCTTTTGTCAATGTATATGATCTTCCTACTCGAAGTCTTCGACAAAACGGACCTGGACAACGATATTGAGTAAGCACAATGCTCTCATGTGTGCTCCTACTTCGTACTCGTCATCCTCCACCTCCTTGCTTCGGATGACAATGATATGTTTGCTCATGTTCTGGCAATCGAGAGAATAATAATTTTTTCCAAATATAAAGTACAAAATTATTCGCTTGGGTTGGGCCTTTTCGTACTTCCTTCCCTCGAACGCTTCCTCCTTAGGAAAGCTCTTATTCTCCTTCCCCCACACACCATTCTCTTTGGTGGTCTTTGGCTTGGCCTTGGCATCATTGTTGTTCCATCTTACTCGACGAGCCTCTTGGCTGCTGCCACGATGGCTTTCAAGTCGTGTACCCTCTGTCGCTATAATTCATGACCCACCTACATTTGAAATCAATCAAGGAAGAAGTCCCTCCTCATCTATGCTAGATATTGTAATCAACAAATGTATGAACTCCACAATATACTCTTTGACTATTCTAGTGTGCTTGAGTTGCTGCAAGCTCCGCCTTGTTGTGAACTCTATGTTCTCTGGGTAGAACTGAGACTTGATCTGCCTTTTGAGATCATCCTAAGTCTCAATCGAGCACAAACCCTTCTCTATTTCCATGCACCTATAATGCCACCATAATGTTGGAGCTTTTCCTTGACATATAGAAAGCTTGCTCTTAACATGCCTAGTGAAGTTAAGTCCCACATTGGAAAAGCATAATGAGGTATCTCAACATGTATACTTAGTATGTGTTGTTGGGATATGCACATGGGGTGGTGACCCTAAGGAGGGAACTATGTGGGTGATTTTATTAGGAGATAATGCTAAGACTCCATGGTAAGCTTAATGCTTTTTGCTCTTAGAATTTTTTCCATTGGAGTTAAGCCCCATAGGGGCTTAGACTCGGACTCAGACTCGGGCTCATGGGCTCATGAGGCGTAATGTGACATTTTGTTGGCGTACTTTGCACTTAGCATGTCAGCTTACGCAGCATTCGCGTGCCAGCTCGCGTTGCCCAATCGTGCGACTAGATGGCTCACCAGTTGGCACAACCAGATGGTGCAGCCATTTGGCGCTGCGTTGGTGCGACGGTTGGCGCAGGGTGCGCACGTTGTGCTGGTCGCATGTTACGCATGTTGCACAGGTGGCACAGGTTGTGCTGGTTGTACGGTGTGCATGTGGCGTAGGTGCGCACGTTGCGTTGGTGGCACTATACGTGTGGTACACGTATGGTGCAAGTGGCTCGTATAGTGCGCCAGCTGGTTCAAATAATGTCTGTGCACGATTTGAGCAGTTGCAAAATGTTTAGGGCAGTTTTTTCCCACGTTCCGAACATTTTGCTAACTGGGCAGTTATAGTGCAGCCTATATAGCTTCTCTGCTCTCTCTCTATCAGTACACAGAGAACACAAGTACTTTTAACACAATTCCTTATGAATTCCTACATAGCTTGAGAGAGAAGAGAAGTAGAGCACCAGTGCCACTTAGCGCAGGCGTCCGCTGCCATCCGGGGAGTCAGAAGAGCGGAGTGTTCCAAAGTTCTCCGTCGAACTTGCTGGTTCTTGGAAGCTGTTCATGTAAGGCGAATCAAGCTTTGAGCAATGGTAATCATTCACCCCAGCAGGCGGTTCTTCCATCCACTTCATCGCCTGTCATCACTGCTGCTATTAGCAATTCGATTAATACCTTCTTTTTAGAAGCACTACTTTCATTGCTGCTGTAACAAAATCTTTTTAGATTTTCGTTATCCAGAATCCTCCAAGAAATTCTGTCTAGCACCTTTTTTGAACTGTTGCTGCAAAACATTATTTTTACAATCGTTTCATTTCTCAGTTTTCCATCAAAATTATGCCCGGGACTAACAATCTCAAAGCTTGATTCCACCGATGGAAAACTTCCATGCTTCGCTAGTCAATCCTAACTTCACAAAGTTAGAACAATTTAATGGTGAGCACTATGAAATATGGAAAAGGAAGTTAGCTTCAATATTCAGTTTTCTGATATTGATCACATACTTTTTAAGAAGGAAACTACTATTCCAGAAACTGGATCTGCAGCCATAATTTCTGCGGCTACTAAGAACCATGCCAAATGAAGAAGGGACAATAACATTTGTAGGCTTATGATCCTAAATGCTATAGAAGATTCCCTTGTAGAATCATATTCAGAGAAGACTATTGCCAGAGAGATTTCGGAGTCTCTGGAAAAACTGTACGAAGACAATAAAAACTGGAGCAAGTTATTTTTAGTTAAAAAATATCATAAGTGGTTCTTTGAAGACGAGAAGCCAATGTTGTCGCAGGTGAAGAAGTTCCTGAAGCTGTGATAAAAGTTGGAATATGAGGCGATGCCCCTCCCCAACAAGTTTATTGTTGGAGGGATCGTCTCTAAGCTCCCCACTGGGTGGAGCAAGTTCTATGCAAACATGCATAGGAAGAAGTTGGAGATCAGTATGGAAGATCTCCTGAATGAAGTCTACGTTGAGGACAAAATGGGGGCTCAACTAAAGGTGGATGCACTGTCCAAACAATTGGCCAACGCCAATTTGGTTCATACCAAGGAACCAAAGGAAAGCAGACGGCTTTCCACAGCAAGAAGAAGGACCCTAACAATCTGAAAGTTAAGGGAACTTCCTTCAAGCAAAAGAAGAAAAAGTCTCAGATGCCTTGTTTCAAATATGGCAAGAAGGGCCACTTCAAGAGTAAATGCAAAGCTAAGACCAAGCAATCAGAGCATGGTGAGCCTAGCAAGGTTTTTTTGATCACTGACGTTGTTACAAAATAATTGCACAGGTCACTGCGGTAGGGGCTGACTCTGACTGGTGGGTAGATACTGGGGCCACCTGCTATGTCTTCTCCAGCAAGGAGTAGTTTACCACCTATACACCAACTTCTGAAGTGGTTATGGTGACAAACCCGGCACAAACTGAAGTGCTCGGGATCGGGACGGTGGTTTTGAAGCTGACTTCAGGGAAGTCACTGATGCTTCAAGGTGTGAAACATGTACCTGCTATCGCAAAGAATCTGATCTCGGGAGGCCTACTCTGTAATGCAGGCTTCATAATGGACATCAATGCTGGCTAGATGGTGATGTCCATTAAGATAACATAATTCGGGAAAGCATTTTATACCGAAGGAATGTTCAAAATTCAGCTTGTAAATCAGTCCAATGTAATTAATGCAATTACTCCTTCTGCTTATACTTTTGAGTTGTGGCATAATAGGCTAGGACATGTTCATTGTAAACGAATAAATAGAATATCTAGTCTAGGACTTATCTCTAAATGTGGGGATAAGGTAGAGAAATGTGAAGTTTGTGCTCAAACGAAGATCACAAGGAAACCCTTTCCTCAGGTTAATCGAAGTACAGATCTTCTGGAGTTGGTACACTCCGATATCCGTGACTTCAAACAGTTCTCTACAAAGGTCGGAATGAAGTATTTCATAACCTTCATCGACGACTTCTCAAAGTACGCATTCGTTTACTTGCTGAAGGCTAAAGACGAAGCATTTGAGAAGTTCAAGGAGTTCAGAGACGAGGCTGAACGGCAGACTGGACCATAACTCAAGAGAATAAGAAGTAATCGAAGTGGAGAGTACCAGTCTCATAAATATGCATCGTTCTGTAAAGAACATAGAATTGTCAATGAGACCACTGCTCCGTACTCTCCTCAATCAAACAGAGTAGCAGAGAGAAAGAACAGAACGTTGACAGAAATTATTAACTCAATGCTGTTGACTGTGGGTCTTCCAAAATGCTACTGGGAAGAAGCTGTATTGGCTACTTTTATTCTAAATAGAATGCCTCATGCAACTTCAGACGTTACTCCTTATGAACTCCGGTTCAAGGTCAGACCTAATTTGAATGTCATTCGAGTGTAGGGGTGTCTGGCATATGTGAAGCTTCTAGATCTAAAGATTCAAAAGCTTGGGACAAGGACTACAAAGACGATCTCCTTGGGTTATGCCGAGAATAGTGATGCTCGAAGATTTTTTAATATTGAGTCAAATCATATCATTAAATCTCATAACGCAGAATATTGTGAAGACAAATTTGCAAGACATAAGAACATTGTTCTTGCGGAGAACAATGAGGGTGCGCAGAAAACTGAAGTTTTCAATGAGGATGTAGTCCAAGAAGATGTTGTTGAAACAACGGTTGAACCAGAACTCGCTGAGCCGTCAGCTAAGCGTGTGAGGAGGACGAAGGACTTCGAAAATGACTTTGTCACATATCATGTGGAAGCAAATCCGCTTACCTATGAGGAGGCGATGAAGACTAGAGACACAGTTTTCTGGAAGGAGGCGACTGACAATGAAACTGATTCCATCACCTCAAATAACACTTGGGTATTGGTTGATCTTCCTGCAAGAGCAAAACCCATCGGATGCAAATGGATCTTCAAGAAGAAGATAAAAGCAGATGGAACTATTGACAAGTTCAAGGCTAGGCTGGTAGCCAAGAGATTTTTTCAGAAGCAGGGGATCAACAACTTTGACACATATGCTCCAGTAGTTCGGATGACCACCATCAGAATGTGAATTGCTCTCATAGCAATACATAAGTTGGTGATACATCAGATGGATATGAAAACGACTATCCAAAATGGCGAGCTGACCGAAGACATTTACATACAACAGCCAGAGGGATTTGTCATCAAGGGTCTTGAAGACAAAGTCTGCAAGTTGGTAAAATCTTTGTACGGTCTTAAACAGGCTCCCAAGATGTGGCATGAGAAGTTTGACAAGGTTATAAGGTCAAATGGCTACAGGGTCAGCGAGACGAATAAGTGTGTTTACATAAAGTTCGTTGATGGAAGAGGTGTAATCGTTTGTCTGTACGTGGACGACATGCTAATCCTAGGTACGGATATGGGCTGTGTCACGAAGATAAAGAAGTTCATCTCGAGCAAGTTCAGTATGAAGGACATGGGGGAAGCTGATGTGATCTTAGGGATCAAGATCATCCAGACAGACACTAGATTAGCGCTGTCACAGGCTCATTATATTGAGAAGATAATCACAAGCTACGGATATCAGGATCTTCCACAGATCGATATGCCTTACAGGTATGATCTGAAGCTGAAGCCTAATTCAAGGGAAAGCGTCAGGCAGCTGGAGTATACAAACATTATCGGAGTTTGATGTATGCTACTACTGCCACAAGGCCTGACATAGCTTTTACCGTGGTAATGCTGAGTCATTTCACGAGCAACCCAGACATTCAGCACTGGAAAGCTATAAAACGGGTTATGAGATATCTCAAGAACACTCAGATATATGCACTACACTACAGCGGAGATCCGCCGGTAGTAGAAGGCTTCATGAATGCCAGCTGGTGCTCAGAGTTGGAGAGCAAGAGGTCCATAAGTGGATTTATTTTCACAATGGATGGAGCTTCTATATCGTGGAAGTCGAAGAAACAGACTATGCTCCTGCGGTCATCCATAGAATCTGAGTTCTTTGTACTTGATACCGTAACGGAGGAAACAGAATGGCTTTGGGAGCTCATGTATGATCTTCCAGTAGTTGGGGCACAAATATCGATAATTTTGATATACTACGACAACCAGGCGACTACGGCGGTGGCATCAAATGACCTCTACAATAGAAAGAAAAGGACTGTATGGTTGAAGCATAGGGTTGTACACGATCTCATCAAGAGAGGTTTATTGCAGTGATTGATGTTCGGAGTCAGGAAAACCTAGCGGATCCATTCACCAAGGGCCTCAAGCGCTAGCTATTCGATGACACAGCAAGTAAAATGGGCTTGAAGGGATTCTGATATTATGTTATTATAATCCTACCATAAAGTTTTATGATATTAGTTCAAAAAAAATCTACTAGGCATCTAGCTTTTGGTTCAAGAGAGGACCATTAACTGAAAAAAATATCAGGAACAGTGGGTACATGTCCTTTGTGGCATGGAGAGGTTACGGACCTACAACCACTGTTGTCTACTGTATGTTTTCTGTGGAAAACGGATCCTGTGGTGAGGATGGCTTAAACGCCTTAATGAGTTCTCAGGCAGAGTGAATGCCTGGTGTGCTTTACAGGAAGCACAGTAGCACAGCACTACAAGGAGTGTAACTCCATGCTACAGTAGGGTGACTCCACCATGAGGTTCCCGGTTAGGGGTAATGCCTCGGCTTTGTGAGCCAAGTCACAGCGGTATAGCACCGCAAATAGGCAGGTAGCCTAATGCTGTATAATGAAATTAAAGAGGGGTAGTCAGCACTATAAAGGGAAGGTGTTCCTCATGTTACAGTGGCACGACACCACGATGAGGTACCTAGATAGGGGTAAAGCCTCGGTCTTGTAAGCCATGTCATTGCGGCGTAACACCGCAAGGGAGCCTAAGGCTTCATGCTGGGTAGTGTGGCACTACAAAGAGGCTGTGAACTTATGCTACAGTAGTATGACACTACGATAAGGTTCCCGATAAGGGGTAATGCCTCGACTTTAGGCTATGTCATAGCGGTGTAGCATCGCAAGGGAAGCGCAAGGCTTCATGCCAAGTCTCTTAATAAAGAACTCACTTATAGTATATGGATAGAGATAGGAGGCCGTCTCTTGAGGGTAAACTTATAGATGCCCAAAATTATACACTGAAACTAGGCTGGCACAAGACCTTTAATGTGCATCAAGAAGTACATGTAACTATATTATGTGAGTGGAAAGAATTTCAGCTATGGTGCAGAATTTAAGGCATAGTCCATTCTTGTATTATAGTCTGTTATTTGACCCATACAGGAAGATTCAAGTCATCAGCGACATCTCTCCTAATGCATAATAGACAGTTACTGTGGGGAACACTCAAACCTATATATTAAGATATGTAGGAGATTATTGGAGCTTTTCTGTGACATGTAGAGAGCTTGCTCTCAACATGCCTAGTGAAGTTTAGTCCCACATTGGAAAGCATCATGAGGTATCTTAACATATATACTTGGTATGTGTTGTTGGGATATGCACATGGGGTGGTGACCCTAAGGAGGGAACCATGTGGGTAATTTTACTAAGAGGTAAGGCTAAGACTCTATACTAAGCTTAATGCTTTTTTCTCTTGGAATTTTTTCTATTGGAGCTAAGCCTCGTAGGGGCTTAGCGACTCGGGCTCGGGCTCATGGGCCCATGAGGCATAATATGGAATTTTGTTGACGCACTTTGTACTTAGCACGTCAGCATCGTTGCTATGCGCATTGTGCGCTTAAGTTGCGCTCGTTGCACGAGGCTCTTGTGCAGCTATTCATGCGCCAGTTCGTGTTGCCCGATTGGGTGGCTAGATGGCACGCCAGTTTGGCAGCCAGATGGAGCAGCAGTTAGCACTGTAGTTTACGCGACAGTTGGCACAAGGTGCATACGGTTACAGGTGTGCGCAGTGTGTGCATTGTATTGGTCGTACTGTGTGCATGTTGCGCATGTTGTTCAGGTGGCGCAGATGGCACAAGTTGCGCTGGTTGCATGGTGTGCATGTGTCACAGGTGTGTGTGGTGTACATGTTGCGCTGGTGGTACTGTACACATGGTACGCGTATGGCGTAGGCACACTGTGCGCCAGTTGGTTCAAATCGTGTCTGTGTACGACTTGAGCAGTTGTAAAATATTTGGGGTAGTTTTTTCCTATGTTTCGAACATTTTGCTAATTGGACAGTTGCAGTACGGCCTATATAAGCTTCTCTGCTCTCTCTTTCAGTACACAGAAAACACAAGTATTTTTTAACATAATTCCTTACGAATTCCCACAGATTTTGAGAGAGAAGAGAAGCAGAGCACCAGCGCCACTTTGCGCAGAAGTCCGCTGCCATCCGAGGAGTCAGAAAAGCGGTGTGTTCCAAACTTCTCCATCGAACTTGGTGGTTCCTGGAAGCTGTTCGTGTGGGGCGAATCAAGCTTTGAGCAACGATGATCATTCACTCCAGCAGGTTGTTCTTCTATCCACTTTATCGCCTGTCATCGTTGCTGCGGTTAGCAATTCGATTAGTAATCTTTTTAGAAGTACTACTTTCATTTGCTGCTGTAACAAAATCTTTTAGATTTTTGTTATCTAGAATCCTCCAAGGATTTCTGTCTAGCACCTTTTTTGAACTGTTGCTGCGAAACATTATTTTTACAATTATTTTATTTCTCAGTTTTCCATCGAAATTATGCCCCGGGACTAACACACAATATACGTCATCGGTAAAATAAAGTGAAATAATATTTACCTTCTGTGCCTTATCCTCGATGTCAGCCTTGAAGTATCGCTCCATGTTATACAAGAAGTTCTCCAAATCTTTGGCATAGCCCACCATACTAAAGGATTTTAGCTTGAGGATCTTCCTTCATAGTGCCTCCCTACTCTAAGGTCCACCGTTCACAACATACTTCTCCAAAATAGAAAGTTTGGTCTTGAGTTCTCCATAATTCTTGACCATGGTCTTTATCCCCTCGTAGCATCGGACCTTCCCGCATAATTCCTAATCTTCGCATAATGTATCTTGAGTTCCTTTTCAAGTGTAGATCGAATATCTAGTATTTGCTCTCGAAATATTGCCATGGACAAAGTGACGTCACTCTTCAGCCTATCATATAACTCCTCTAGACTTGTGTTGCTTTTCTCCATGGATCCCATGCGTATCCCTATGTCCCTCAAACCCGTTTCTAAGATCTCGAGGCATTCCGCAAGGTTGGCAAGGATTCACTCCACCGTATGCTCCTCGCTCTTACCCCTCTTGTTGGTCATGACATTCTTCTGCTTAGACGATGCGAGGCTCTCCTAGACGTCCTCGGATGTCAACATAGTACCAACTAACCTTCACTCTGATACTACTTGTTATAAACTTAGCTTGCTCCGTACGGTACATGAACTTTCTCCTCGAAGACCCTTATACGCCTTCCTCCAATGCTTAGCTAGACCGCTAAGGAGAGAATTATAATGCCCCACTCCGTACGGTGTATTATGTTGAGTCATTGACTCGAAGAGTTATGTTGACCCGAGGAATGCATCGAGACGGATCGATGCAAGTGTTAAGTTGGCCTGAAAGGAAGCATTAAATCATTTCGAAGATCTAGTAAATCGAAGCGATGCAAAGCATAAGTCTAATTCGAACAAGTATTTGTAGAAGTATGGAAAATATAGGGTTCATATGGATCACAATTTGCCGCATATGTACTTTGGGCCAAACAGTCTGCATAAAGGAAAGCCGCATAATAGGTTCAGTGCCTTATGCGGCCCAGCTGCAGAAGAAAGATATACAGCCAAGAGGTTCAGTTCGTCTGATAAAGCTGACAAGTTCTGTCAAAACTGACAAAAATGACAGCTCTGACACTTTGTCAAAAAAATAAGACATGGGACGTCACCAAAAGCAGGGTTCATACGCTTTCATGCGGCCAGAAAAAGTGTCAACTAAGCCGCATGAACCTTATGCAGATCAAACGTATGCGGCCCCAAAGTCTCCGAACTTCATGCGACCAAGGGTGACTATGATCCAAGCCGCATGAGCTTTATGTAGCCAAAGTACATTATCTATGCGACTTAAATCCTTAAACTATATGTGGGCTAAGGAAGTTTGCGACTTAAGCCGCATGAGTCTCATACGGCCCCACATGGTCGAAAACTGAGAGACTCATGCGGCTCAAAATGATTCCTGCGACAAGACACGTGGCAGGCTGACCAAGTCTTAACTGTCCAAATTTGTAGCAACAAAATCCCAACAAATCGACAAATGGCGACCAAAGTGCGGGTCTTCACGTGCTAATTAGCCACGTGGCCACAGGCCATCTATGCGGCTCAACATACATACTACTATAAATAATAGGGTGCCACACCCGTGCAAAAGGCTGGCAACCTTCGAAAAGCAATTTCTTCGAGAGCTAAGGACTGCGTCAGATAGTCCAAGGAGTAAGGTAGAGTTGATAACACTTTCCCGAGCCTCTACTGTTATCCCCCAGAATCAAAACTAAACAATTGTACTTAGATTATTTCATAGGATTTCTTTCTAGGCTTTTCTTTGTACAAGCGAGTTTGCAATCAATTTCAGTGTTCCTGTAATACCTGTCTTTGATTTTTTTTATGGCAAACACGATAGCGACTCTACTGGGGACGTCCTTCTCTTCTGATGAGAAGTTGGTGATGCAATCTGACACGTCCAAGCTCGGCTCTACACAACAGATGCTTGTGGTTCGTTTTGACCAACAAGCCTTCGAAGAATTGCTCTCTGAAGGGAGCGCCAACCCATCTTAGATGCGAGCCAACGCAAAAGGGACTCGCAGGACGTCGACACGCAAAACTGTTGCCCCCGACCAAGTTCTCAAAGAAGCTCCTTCTGCAGCCCAAGACGGTGACCAAAGCTCTCCTGCGGCTTTGCTTCCGACCGCAGAGGACCCCACTGTCCCTAAATCCAGTAGAGGAAAACACTACGAGCTGAGTTTTTAGGAGCACAAGGGAAATCCATGCGAACAAAGAAGAAGCCGCATAAGAGAGATAGGCAGTCTGCCCATGTGGCAGCCAACTCTGGCCGTAGGCAGACAGCTCATGCGGCAGCCAACTCTGGCCGCAGAAAGATGGCCTATGCGGCAGCCAACTCTGGCCGCAGAAAGATGGCCCATAAGGCAGCCAACTCTGGCCGCAGGAAGATGGCATATACGGCAGCCAGCTCTGGATGTAGGAAGATAGCCCATGCGCCAGCCAATCCTGATATCAGACAAGATGTCTCATGCGGCCTTGTCAGAAGCTCTGTGTTCAACCGTCTCTCATACGGGCCCGACTCTATGCGGCCCATTGAGAATGTGGGATGTATCAATCTGGACTCTTTTTACTATACGCCTTCGGGTGCTAAGTCAAAAAAGTCTAGGGCAGTACAGGCCGAACAAGCCCAGTCAACTGTCCAAGTTACTGACTGTCAGTGGGCCCCGTTAACTGTTATGCGGGCTCCTGATGGAAAGTTATACAGAACCACCTGCGTCCAGTCCCCCAGGGCTACCGGATAGGGGGGTCTTTAAAGTCTCCCTCCAACGATCCAGAGCAAGTACTTTTACTAGCCACAGATCAGGGAGCAAACATGATACCTAAGTACCCGTGCGCTCGGGATACCCGAGTCCACAAGTTGGGTACAAAGGTAGATCAGCTTGCTACCGACATGCGTGAGGTAATTACTCACAAATGCAAGGTGGTAGCATTGGCATGCAATGAGTCCCTCTCAGGATATCGTTGCACCCGAGTCATTATCAACTGCTGCTGCGACAAATCAGCAGCACCTGAAGGTCGGCAGTCAGTTTTCCAACGACTGCAACAGCCAGCACCTGTCCGACAACAACTAAAGGTACAAATTTCGGGAGACGAGGAGTTTTCTTTTGCTTCTTGCAATTCAACTCAAAAGGTTCCTCCTGCCAAGGGAGGACAGGCTCTTCCAGTCCGGCAATCTCGACTAGTATTGCAAGGAGACCCTCATCTGGAGGGTTTCTATCGACAACCACAGGGGGTGTCTATTTAGGCCCTCGATCCAAAAAGAAGCTTCCAGCACCCAGGGGTGCACCTTCGGCCTTCTTGAGGGTAGATGAAGCTGGAGGTAGCAGTCCCCTCAATATATGCGACAACCCGATGTACCAAGAGCACATACAAGAGGTAGAGGTCCCCCAGAACTGTGCAACAGACTTGGACTTCCCTGAGGGCCACCACCCTCACCAAGATGATGCGGCTTCTTGCACAGGGGGTAGCACCCCTTCCGTGTTCGAGGAAGATGTCATTTCGACATTCCTCGACGATTTTTCTGTACAAGTGTACGGCACAGAGAATACCTCTGGTACGATTCCTTCCACCTCTACCCACGTAAGGACAGTTATTATGGCTAACGATGATCATGAAGCGCCTTCTGATTGATAATGTCTAGAAGTACTTGAAGCCATGCTCCTGTCCTTGGTCAAGTATGTGGACGAAATCAAAGCCGCCTTGCCAACTCAACAAGCAAGGACGCTCGGACAAACAAGCTTGGGCCCCATAGTCAACACGGACTCCGATACGACCGCTCCTCCTTTGGGTGATGATCCTTTAGGAGCATCTGTTCCTTCAGCTATGGACGAAGCCAAGGAGGTGAGGAAGGAAGTCCAGGAGCTTCGAGCAATGTTCAACGCCCAAGACTCCTCTCGGGACCTCAGAATACAGCAACCGTATCCTGTTGCATGGAGAGATGTACCTTTTCCACTACGGTACAAGACATTTTATATCGATTCATATGACGGAAAGACCTTTGCTAGTCGGTACATGACTTACTTTGAAGTCACAACCGACCACTTGCCGCATAGTGACGCCAAACTCACACGATTATTCATCGGAGCATTGGAGGGGATCGCGTTCGACTGGTACCGCAACCTTCTCGACAACTGCATCCATTCTTTTGACGGCTTCAAGTACATGTTCCTGAAAAGATTCTACGAAGTAGGGCATGATGTAACGATGTTATCTCTCATGGACATCGTTCAAGTAGAGAGGGAGCCAACAAGGAACTATATCGAGCGATTCTGCCAAACTGCAATGAGATTGTCCTAAGGCAATCCCGAGAGCTCCTTGATTGAAATTTGCCAGAAGAAGTTGCTCCAGGCAATTAGCTTCTGGATGGATGACAACCAGTTCAGGGATTGGACGACCTTCATCATAAGTGCTACCAATACAGAGGCAAAATTAAAGAAGGCTCGCCAATTGGGATTACACATCCCAGACGGAGAGGATAAGGACAGACGTCCTGGTTCCACCTCCAGCAACAACAACAGTGGCGCCACCTCCAACCGGGACAATAAGGGCAAACAGTCCATGGTCGCTGATGTGACCCAGAAGCCCGAACAAAAACAGGCAGAAGGTCAGTGGCCCAAGGTGAATTACTCATTTGAAGATAGTCATATCAAACCTATCTTCGATACGCTCTTGCAAGGGGGTAGGATTCAGCTCCCTCCACCAAGGCGTGAGCCCCGAGCAGCAGAAATGGAGGACCCAAAATATTGTCACTTCTACTGCTATGTCCATCATTCCACTCTTGACTGCTTCCAATTAAAGCGGTACATTCAGAGTCTTATTGACTCTAAAGCTCCGTCGATAGATTTTGAAGAGGTTACCGTGGTGGCGAACATGGTATTAATTCAGTTCGGCGGCTTCCTTCCAACAAGCACTCCAGACGGGGTAATACCTGTCCCTCAGGCAACGATGGAGGTTACTAATCTTCCACCCGTTTCAGAGTCAGACATCTGGATTGGTACCTCTCACCACATCACGAGGAGAGATCATGTGGGTGCATCCAGACTTAGTGCCCGAAGTTACCCAGGAGATTTTATCTCCTACCAAAAAGAAAAAAGGCAGGAAGTCTAGATCCTGCCATACAATTTCAGCCGAGGCTGAGGAAGCTGCAGCCATTGTTACCCAGTCTGGAGCACAAGTCCAGCCTGCATGGGATAGTTCAGTCGAAGATCCTAAGTCGGCAACGTTGCCTCCCTCTGATGTTCCAAGGCCATCTCAGGTGTTATTGGTTATGTGTGAGCTTATGCTTAAATTGTTCAGTTATCAGAGATGTTTGTGTGAGTGCCTTGATTGAGATTTGGTCTCATTGGCCACTTGGCTATGAGCATATGTTTGAGAGGATAGTATAGGCCAGGGTTAGTTAGATGAAAGGAATGTCAATTTAGAATATATGTTAGGTGACAGTGGAGTAAGGAATAGCAGCAAGTAGCAGCTGTATTAGCAGCAGGGGTATCCTTGGCCCTGCATTTGTAGTAGCCAGCAGGCAGTTGCATTAGCAGCAGCAGTAGGCCATATTGAGTAGGCCATGTGGCTATAGCTTGGGCCATAGATTGAGAGTGGGAGTTTAGGTTGAGTGTTTTGAGAATAAGGGAAGTAGGGGTATAGGAGTTAGTATCATTTAGGTTGAGTGTTTTGAGAATTAATTCCATTGCATTACAGTTAATGCAATATATGTATCTATGTATATATGTTGTTGTACTGATATGGTATCAGTTAAGCTGGATTTTTGGGGGTTAAATTCTAGGATTGAATTGGAAAAGGGTACAACAGTAGGTTGCAGTTGCATTGGCCATAGGCCAATGTTCAGGCAGAGTGTGCAGGGCAGGTCTTAGGGCCTGTACAGGCAGTAGGCAGAAGACAGGTTTTGGTGTGTGTGTGTTATATAGGTAATAAGAAGGGGTTTTCCTGATACCTGTCTTAAATGATAGTTTCAATGAGTTTAGATAGGGTGATTTGGGAAGAGCTGTGTTCTGAGAGTTCGGGTTTAGAATGGCTTGGCCATTTGGTCTTTAGGCATTGGTTTGGTTCAGGATTAGGAAGGTAAGGAGAAGACTTCATAATAGACAGAAATTAGAGTATGTGTGTCTATATGTTATTGTACACATGTAGGTTTCATAAATATTCATGTCTAGATATCCATATTGCATACATTGTAGATGTGAGTTATGTGAGGGAGTCTAGGCTTAGGCTACGGCCCATGAACAAGTGGTACACTTGTATGGAGGTGTTGATGTTGCCTAGTTTGAGTAAATGCAAGAAAGGATCTTGTATCCCAGGATACACATATATATATATATGAGGTAATTGGGATGCCTAGTGTATAGACACATTGGGGTCATGTGGAGTTATGGTGTGTATGTAATTGTGAGTGTGTGTTCATGGTGTCTAGTGATGAGTTATGGGTATATCCCATATATATATATAATATATATATATATATATATATATATATTATATATATATATATATATATATATATATATATATATATATATATATATATATATACTAGTCATAACCCGTGCCCATAGGGCACGGTTCATTTAGGTATTCCCCCTCAAAATCTTGGACCCCCAATTTTAAACGAAAAATAATATATATACTAGTCATAACCCGTGCCCATAGGGCACGGTTCATTTAAGGTATTCCCCCTCAAAATCTTGGACCCCCAATTTTAAACGAACAATAATAATTATGAGGCCCCCATCAAAATATTAATTCCCCTAATGAAGTTAGTTCTCAATAGTTGCCAATCATTTGTATCACATGTAGAATACAGGAAAAAATTATTAACAAAAAAAATAAAAATGATACATCAATAGACCAACACACAACCGCGTCGAAATTATCATTCAATAGCTTCATAAACTGTGGACTAATGGAAGATTGGAAATGACGCACTATTTTGTATTAGGATAGAATCATAGAACACATCAGGACCTCACTAGGATAGCAAATACTGATGCTTTGATAATACATAACTTTGTTAGGCTCTAAAGATGTCCATGGAAACCCTAGTTAAGAAGATTGCACACTTTCAAACCTCAAGATAGATTTCTGAAGAACCAAAGATGAGCCAAGTTCTTTGAACCAAAGATGTGCACATATGAAACATAAATGGTGTTTTACATACAAATTCCCAAAGTTAATTTCAGACATGCTCATAAGAACTTTATGCAACATTTTTAAAACTTATATCTGCCTCTTATCTGCTCTGACTTGATACCTTTCTTGAATCCCAGAACCAGAACATGCAAAAATTTTACAGGTGATTTCATTTCAGGAGTGTCTGAAGATGTAATCTCCATAGAGCCGAATCAATGCTAGCTTGACCTTTTTGTATTGCAAACTTGTATTTGATGCATGGTCATGGTCCGAGTCCGGTTCGCTTTGTTGCAGTTGGCGTTGAACCTCTCTGGCCGGAATGTATCTGGGTCAGGGAATTGCGTCGAGTCTTTAGCCAGAACTCCAAGCGCAAGCCATATCCAAGTGCCCTATACAATGATAAGTGCCCTATACAATGATACCATATTTTCATTAAATTACTGAATTTTCGTACCTTTGGAGGGACATATCATCATATTCTTACTTTTTAAATGTCACTCTAGCCACTAATGGGGACACTGCTAAAAAGAATACAAGAAGTTAGGCTCAGAACAGGAACCTTTGGTTATTTACAACAGCATTGGTGCTCATTCTAACCCAGATATGGCCTTGAGATTGCCATTACTGTACACATTCATGAAGAGAGCATCGAATGGACCAAATAACCCCAACAGCCTTTCTGTTTCGACTCTAGAATCCAGATACATCACGTAAAACTGCAAAATGCACATAACCTCTGCCCCAACTCCCCTAGAAATGCCCAAATCATCAGTCTTCCGTGTACAGTATGCAGCAAAATATGCAGCAAAATATGCAGCAAAATATTATAAGAATCACAATATGCTTGTATTATAAGAATCACAATATAGCAAAATTATAAGAATCGCGGAATGGACCAAATAACCCCAATAGCTTGTATTATAAGAATCACAATATGCAGCAAAATTATAAATGTTTATTCTGTGTACAGTCCAAGAAGAATGCATTGCATGCACTCTTATTAAGCTTACATATATATCGTGTCCATTTTATTGTATGCCATGATAACATTTGGTTACAGAAATCCAGCAAACTGCAAAATCAGATTTTTCTGCTGTATAATGCACTCCTCCATCCTGGGTTGAGTCAAGCGACAAATGTGAAGAATAAATACACTAAGGACACCGTGGGAAAAGAGTTTTGAGTAGGAACTCACTGATCATGTTGGCAGTAAAAATACAATAAAAAATTATACTAAACGAAGACGCGCATGGTCAGTTTAGCACTTGCTAATACAGAATAACCAAGTGGATTTACTGAGTTTAAAGTTGTCTACATGAAACCTGATGTTATAAATAGGTAGCATCAGTCTTAACAGTAGATAATTTTGTTCGCTATATATATCAAATATAGAAATGATAAGATAAATTATGGTAAGCCAAAATTTTTCCTTCCCAATTGAACTAATTAATCCAGTTCTATAAGCTGCTCTACTGGATCGACTTCTTAATCACTTCCCCTGTTCTCAAAAATCAAGCTCTCTTATCTATTTCTTCCAGTGCTTCCCAGAGCTTTGGATCTTCGTAATCCTTTATAATGATCGTCGCTCCTGCATCCAACAGCGACTGTCCAGGATTTCTCTCGTAATCCTTTATAATGATCGTCGCTCTTGCTTCAGCAATCGTATGGCATAGGAGTGGCAGTAACATTTGTTGCCTGCAATCAAATCCATCTAGAAATGCACAAAAGATGTTAAAAACCTGAAATTTACTAAGCAATCACCTTGAACATACCTCGAGCATCATGCCATGATAACATTTGTTGCCTGTAATAAGCTTAGAGATCAGCCGCTTCTTCTTCTTACATATATATCGTGTCCATTTTATTGTATGCAGATGTCAAAGAACATTGTAGAACACACCATTTGTATAGAAAATATTTACTGGAATATGAAACATTGTAGAACACACCATTTGAAAACATAACATTCATGAACAAATAACTGGAATGCAGTAAAATATTTTCGATAGATGTTTTAATATATGATTGTGTATCCAGAATCAGATTGAGTCACTGCAGTAACACATATTTGACTTGCTATATTAAAGGGCCATCAAGTCTTAGCCCCCTAATGTATCATTAAACTCAAAATATGATCAAACAACTGGAATCTATAATCATTTTAACCCATATGAATACATTTACCATGACTAAAAGTTTTATCTTAACTGAAAGCAAAGAAAATGTAAAAAAACCAAGAGTTGGGGGAATTAAGGCACGACATGAGTTGTGATCATTCTAAATTTCCCCATCCGCTTCCAAAAGTGTTGATTCTCCTTTTCAAGCCCAATTTCCTAAGTTGATAGAAAACACATCAGTACCCCTTTTTGGTAGATATTTTGTTGTAACATAAAGCAAAGCTACAAAGGTTTATACAACTCACTATTTTGGCCATGGTAATGCTTCCGCAGAAAACATCTTATTCATCACATATAAAGAGATCGAGTCTCAATCGGAATCCATAAAGAAGTGCCATTTGGATGAGCAACAACCTAAATACATGAAAAACACAAAATTGTTAATGTGACCCACCATTTTTATTTGATAATATTGAAAATATAAAGTAAAAAACTTATTTACCATATTAAGTGGGAGCGTCGATGTTCGAGATTTGAATACCCAATACGCTCAGTGAGAAAAATCATCCAATGATGGCGATCAAGCCCCGTCACATTTGCATGTACCATTCTGTTTTCAACTATCTGAAAATAATAATTATAAAATAGTTACTAATATAAGCACTCTTATTAAGAAAATGATCACCTCTAATGGCATGCATACCTTGTCACCCCAAAGTCTCGTATAAGGACGAAACTTGACAGATCTATTAATGTTTCAAAGTAAGTTAACCTATAATTAAAAAAACAATAAAAAACAAATGAGATCAAATATAGTATAGTATAAAGTACGTTTAGCAACTTACAATTTCACGCAGATAAGCATCATTTTTAGCATTCTTCTGCATAAAAAGTAAACCAATATTTTAGCAAACTGAAGTTAAAATTTCACTTAAAATTCACAGCTGTTAAAAAATTTCTTACATTGCCATAAATAGTCAGGCTTGTCCACATTGTAGCCTTCATTAAAAATAATACAAATCATTAAGTTGAAACATGTATCAAGTATAACAAACTGCAAAATGTCAACTATTATAGGAAATAAATAAAACTATGTTTACTTACATAAAATAGTCATCAATGAGATTCATAGCAAAATTTCTGGATAGACGATGTTTAGTGTGTCATTTGAATTAGACTGCAAGAGAACACTAACACGATCGAAAGATGTGCACCTTGAAAGTGCCACATAAAGATGTCCATGGCTAAAAACTGGGTTACGCAAGTCAACTCCTACATACTTTACAGATTGCCCTTGAGATTTATTAATTGTCATTGCATAAGTTACACGAAATGGAAACTGCCGTCTTGTCATATGAAAAGGCAACTCTGAAGCTGATGGTGATAAAGATTCTTGGAATAAAAAAACTGCCAGTTATCACCATTCAAAATTTGAGCTTCAATCACACGGGAAGCACATCTGACAACCATCAAGCGAGTGCCATTGCAGAGGCCATCTTTAGGTGCAATATTACGAATCAAAATAATTGGACAACCAACCTTAAGGTCAAGTTTAAATGGTGGTAGCCCAGGAGGATCCAAAGAGTTTATGTACTCGGCAGGATAACGATTTATAATTGCATGATCAGTTTCTTCAGTTTCAGCCAGTTTGTCTGCAGCTAAATGTAATCTGTTCTCCAGGATATATGTAAGCAACAGTATTTATTAAATTAACACATTCCGTGCAAAAGAATTATTCGTTCAGTCAGGTACGCCGGAGTCACCATACCCTCAACATCTAGCTGTGGATAAATTCTTAGTACTAACTCTTTTAAATCATTACATCTGAATATATGGGAGGGAAGCTCTATGACTTCTGTAGGATTTGTGCCGACCTATTACATGAATAGAAATTAGCTAAGTTAAAAGGCCCATAATTCTAAAATGGTATAATTCTAAAATGGTGATAAAGATAATACTTATAAATACCTCCAAAATAAATTTTGCATAATTTGTATTTTCAATAGAAGAGTTAGCCAGCATATTCTTATCCAATATCAAAACTTAAATAGAACACTACAATGCAGATCGTCTCAATAAGGCTCCAACAATTTCTTCGCGAACCCCCTTTGGTATGACTGGCAATATTTGTCGAAAATCTCCACCAAGAACAACCGTAATACCCCCAAATGCTCTGTCGTTATCACAAATATCCCACAACGTTCGATCTACTGACTCAACACAATGGCAATGTTGCATCAGAACTTCATCCCATATTATCAACTTTGCTTTTCTGAATAATTGTGCATGTATAGATTGCTTACTAAAATTACAAAGTGAATTATCACGCACGTCTAGCAGAATACGAAATGTTGAGTGTGCAGTGCGACCTCCAATAAGTAGCAACGATGCAATACCAGAAGATGCGACAGTGATGACTATATTTTCAAGACTACGCAACTTTGTTGCTATTGCATTATATAAAAAAGTTTTTCCAGTACCGGCACCACCACTCAGAAAAAAATGTAGTTCCTTTATTCTCGAAAATGGAAGAAGTAATTGCCGAATAAGCACTACGTTGTGCATGGTTTAGGCAATCCACATCCTTCTGTGCATCCACTTGTTTAGCTGCATTTATGAGTTCCTGATGTTCATGCAACAGTCTATTGCCAACAATTGCATTCCAATCTTGTATAGGAAGTGGCATCGGCAGAAAGTCAGCTAGACACTTACCAGATTCCTGAAGCAATTCATTGATAAGGAATAAGCCATAATCTTCAATTTGACATTGAGTTGGAGTAGAAATGGCGAAAAAGTAGGAATTTTATGTTGAAGATCATCACAAATATGAACTGAGAATTGATTCCACAATGCAAGTGGATCGATCGGTGAACATTTGATTAGGACAATACAAAATAATCTTCTTAATTGATATCCCGTTTTCATAATTGAAGCCTCGTCAAGGCATTGTTTCCATTCTGAATCATCTTCAAGCGGACCTCTTGCAACACACGTTGCTTTGAATGTAGAGTATTCTACGTCATTGAATGCGTAAATATTTCCATGATGTTGGTCCTTTAACAACTGTAAGTAACAGTCGTAGATAGAAGCGCTCACCAGAGTTAGGAGATGCAAAATACATTCTGCCAATCGCATATCCCGATATTCTTGGAGTCCATACCTTTGTGGATCTATTCCACACAAACTTCTGGGGGAACTCCTGGTAAGTAAGATCATGTGCTGACTCATGTAAAGCACAACATGTAAAAAATTCAGTCAAAGTTGTCTTCTTATTATCAGCTCTAGCCTTATTGTAGCAGGATCTTCATCTGGATCAAAAGTAACACGGTGTTGACATGGTAAATGAAGGACCAGTCTTTGTACTGACGGAATCTCCTGTTAAAGGATGCTCAAATATTGCCAAGCTGCCTCTGCGGTCTAATATATCTTGCATCAAGTATTGTTGGATCTCATCTACTGCCCCCAGTACCATTGTGGTTCGATCATGGCCTTTATAATATATTTA
>JANAVB010026030.1:0-42775 GCA_029216955.1 Iris pallida | reverse complement strand
AGATATATATAGAAAAAAAATGGGGAAAAGTGTGCCCAGACAGTGTCAGCATGGGGGTGTGTCATTATGCCCACTGTTGTCTACAAATCATGTCCAAAGTGTTAAAACACTTTGTATCAGAACAGTGTGAACTGGGGGCGTGCTGAGGTGTCGAGCAGCCTAGCTCTCAACATGTCCAACCAAAAGCCAAGTCTCGTGTCAGAGGGTAGGTCTAGTGTCAAGGTACGTGTCAACAGCCTGCAAGCGTCTAGGACGTGTCGTGTCCCAGGACGAAGGCCATATCAGAGACTGGACTTCGTGTGCACACAGTTTGTTCAAAATCGATATAGACTCGATTCCTCACTCGACACGACACGACACATCACGAAAATTGGAAACATGTCCCACCTTCGTGTCAAGTTTCGCGTGTCCTCGTGTCATGTACAGTGAGAAATAGGTGTCGGGTAGCAGGGCATGTGTCCAAGTATGCGTGAGCATCCCGTCCATATTTGGACACAAAAGTCAAGTCAAATCCAACTCAGTCTTCACAAAACATGATCCACACATGAAAAGCAAGAAATTATTAAATTAGTTTCGAAAAACAGTGAAATCAATTCCTAAGAGACATTTCACCAAACACTTAACACTACTCCGATACGCCTCCGATACGCGTATCAAATGGACACGAAATCCTACCAAACTTGGTCTACAAGTGTATGGTACCTAGATGCATGCATCTATGAAGAGAAATCAGAAGAACAAATGAGTTTAGTGCCATTACCTAGTGAGAGTTGGAATCTCAATGCAAAACCTAGAAATGAGATCCTTCATCAACTTGTTATGGTCCAAGAGCCTCCAATCCTTGCTAGCTAGCCTCTAGAGACCTCTTCTACAGTAGGTGAGTGTGATGCAAAAGACTAAGCTCAATTTGGAGTTGATTTGGAGAAAGGGGATGGATTTGGGGAAGAACACAAATTAGGGTTTTGATTGGGGGGCAATGAAAAGAGGCAAGATGCAAAGAAGTGATGCTCTTATAGGGGGGACTATGCTATGGCCGGCCACACTTCTAGGGTTAGGTTTAGTGCAATGTAGGCTATGGGCTTCTTTATAATGTAAAATAAGCTCTCAAGCTAAAAGGCCCAAGTAAACTAGGTTTCAAGCTAAATATCTAACTTAGCTAAAATATCTAGATATCACTAACTTTGTCTTCTAGTTAGAAACTTCTAATCAATATCTAGGCTAATGACTAACATCTAGATTAGGGCAAATCTAGGTCAAGGCTCAACACAATAATTAGCACAATATTAATTATCAAAAATTCAAATAATTCCAATAAATCACAAATGACCAAAATGCCTTAGACTAAAAATGGTAATTAGCTACTCTAATCACATGGGATAGGTCTCCATGGTTATGGTTAGTCTCTAGGCTAAGTAGTTCTAGGATTACACTAGTAAAACACCAAAATCACAATACACCAATTTAAATGTTATAAAAATAACTAAATTTACCAATAATCATTAACATGATTTAAATCCTATTTAATAAAAACATGGTCAATTTTACAAAAGTTTAAAATTATCTCATTTTAGAAAGTGGTGGTTACATTACGCCACCACTTTTCGTCGGTGAAGAAAGTTGTCTCCAGCAGAGTCGCCATTTTTGTTCCGATACAAAAGTCTCTGTGGACAAAACTTTTGTATTAAAAAGAAAAAAAGTACAAATAAATCTGGGAATTAGGGCGATAGAAGTTAAGTCTATGGTCGATTCTTTAATCCATTGACGATTTGATGTGAAGATTGTTGAAACTTGTTAACTCTGGCTCACTGACAGAAACTTGGCAGCAGGTAGGCTTTTTCACTGAAAGCTCTCTTCTGGGACAGCTATGCGCACATATCAGAAAATATAAGTCTGTTATCTCGGAGGAAGACACTGTCCTCTATTTATAGCTTTTTTTCACTGGAACAGTTATGCGCGCATAGCCAAAAAATAGACTGTCTGCTGTCTCGAGGCGTATGATAAAAAATAGGCGCATAGGCACCTAAAGTTCGTGGGGGTGAACGTGCACAGAAATCACGTATAGCCCGTAACTTGGCTCAAGACATGCCACATGAAACATTATCGTGGTAGCATACAATATTCCATATGAGGAGTGGCTATGCGCCTTATCAAACTGACGCATAACACCCTATGCTGCATACTGCAACTGGGAGCCGCATAGGATATATACTTTGTCGCATAGGAATATTGCTCTTGTACAACTTATAGGGGAATGATTACGATGTCGCGATCACTGACACTTTCCTCGTAATCTGATATTACACACTGCTCGAGAATTAACTTTATGTCAGAGATTGGCAAGGTGGCTATGCGCCTCTAGTATATGTGCCTTTCACTTCAAAGATCACTGCTTTGAGATACTGCTGCATTAACTCTATTTGGTCAACTCATGGCCATCAGTTCATAGGCGCATAAGATAAACTACGCCTATTAGGTATGCGCTTTTTCATACTTCTACAAACATGAGAATCATACCCTTAAGAATAGGTGGGTATATTTTTTGTGCGGAAAGTTTTTGTTGATTTATTTCTAACACTTTTTAAATATATTTTTCCTTTTTGATTTTTTTATCCCTTTTCATTTTATAATATTTTTTCAGTTTTTGTTCTTTTTAATTTTTTTAAGGTTTTATTTTTTAGGACTTTTTCTATTTTATATTTTTTTGTTCTTTTTTCATTTTTAAAGTTATTTTGGTTTTTATTCATTTTTTAGCTTTTCAGTTGTTTATTCCTTTTTTCATTTTAAAAAGTTTTTTTGGTGTCTTTTTTAGAATTTTTTCATGTTTTTTCAACTTTTCATTTTTTAAGGTTTTCTTTCAATTTTTTGTTCTTTTATTATTTAACTTTTTTTCTGTTCTTCAGTATTTTAAGAATTTGTTGTTTCATTTTTTTTCTTTTTGATTTATAAAGGTTTTTTTGTTTTATTCAGTTTTTTAAGTTCCTTTTGCTTTTCAATTTTTGGTTCTTTTTATGTTTAAATGTTATTTGTATATTCTATTTTTTTAATAATTTTTTCGTTTTTTGGTTCTTGTTTCATTTTTTTTCAAGTACATTTCATTTTTGTTCTTTTTTTCATTTTAACCCTTTTGGTTTTTATTCATTTTTTAGTATTTTCAATTTTTTTAAAAAAAATTCATTTTTCATTTTACCATTTTTTCCATCTATGAATTTTATGTTTTTTTTTTGTTCATTTTTCTTTCTAAGGCATTTTGTTTTTTAATTTTTTCTATTTCTGTTAAGTTATTTCTTTTTCATTTTTGTAAGGTTTTTTTTTGGCGTTTTTAAGATTTTTTTTCATTTCCTTGCTCTTTTTCATTTGTAAGTTTTTTCCTTATCTTTTCAACTTTCTAAGAAGTGTAAATTGCAAAAAAAAAAAAACCTCGTTAAATTTGCACATTTTGCCTAGAAAGACCTTTTAGTCAAATTTAGCAAATAAAGACCTCCGCAATATATGACTTGCTCGAAAAGTTCCCTACTGTCTGTTGACCGTTAGAAATGGTCGTTAATGACATTAAAAAAAAAAAAAAAAAAAAAAAAACCTGAACTACCCCCCCCCCCCCCCACCCCCCCCCCACAACCCCCCAATTCCCTAACTTCTCCCTTCTGCCGGCCAGCCCCCCCTCCCCCCTCCTGCCTCCCGCGTCTCCTCCTGCCCCTCCTTCTCCCCGTCCCTCTCCTCCTCCCCGCACCACCGGAGAGGAGGGGGGGGGGGGGAGAGAGTCCTCCTCCCCGCCCCTACTCCACTGTCCTCCCCGCACCACCCGGAGAGAGGAGTGGAGGGGGGGTAAAATGGTCATTACATATCCCACTTAACAGCAGTTAACGGAAAGGGGACAAAATGAGCAAATTTTATACTTAATGAATTTTAAGAGCATGAAGTCTTTTTAAACAAAATGCAGGAATCTAACGAAAAGTTTTTTGCACTTTACCCTTCTAAGAAAGATTTTTTTCATTTTTTAAAGCTTTTTTCTCAGTTTTTTTATCCTTTTAAAAAAAAAAATTGTTTCTATTATTTTCCATGAATGTTTATATGTTCTCCAAACATAGAAATTAATTTCCAAAGAATTAATTACCGAAAATTTAATTCCCGGAAATATACGGCTATATACTATTCTACTTACCAAACACCTCCTGAAAGCACACTAATAAGAACAGGAAACCTCAGATTCCAACCTTAACCTAGAATAGGTAAATATGTACAACTTATTTGAGTACTATCCGCAGCAGAAGAAAGTCCATAAGAAAAACATGATTATATTACATAACTGCATTCATTTACAAGCACCTCTAAACCATATAGGCTGAAAGAAAGCTCAAACCCTCAATTGTGGTTCTATTTACGATAACTGCATATCCAATTTTCCATACATCCAGAAAATTCAAGCCAAGAAAAACATTCGGGGCGTTTGGTACGAGGTATTTTTTTTTTTTTTCTGAGAAAATTAAGATGGGAAATCTATTATCACGTTTGTGGCTTATAAAAACTTTATTCCGGAAAATTATAAATACTTGGGTAAATAGTTTACCCACAAAATATGGGAATTCTATCCCTGAGAGTAGGTGGGTATTTTTATTTATTTTTGCCCGGGCAAAAATAAAATTTGTCTAAATTTTTTTCTCTTTTTGATCAATTTGATTAGTTTTGAACATTTTTTCTTTTTTTGTCGTTTTTATCGCTTTTTGTCGTTTTATCAATTTTTTGTCGTTTTAAGCGATTTTTGTCGTTTTAACCTTTTTTTTTTCTTTTTTGTCACATTTTGATTATTTTGTCGCTTTACCCAATTTTTGTCCTTTTATCGTTTTTTGGTCAATTTTTGTCGTTTGAAGCGATTTTTTTCCTTTTTTTTTAGCTTTTTGTTGTTTTTACCGATTTTTAGTCGTTTTTGTCGTTTTGTCGCTTTTTGGTCATTTTACTGATTTATGTGTTTTTTTGTCATTTTGTCGCTTTACCAATTTTTTGTCGTTTTTGTCGCTTTTGGTTATTTTTTTCGTTTTAACCTTTTTTTTGTCCTTTTTTGTCGTTTTTATCGATATTTTTCGTTTTTGTCGCTTTTTGGTTATTTTTGTCGTTTTTAAAAGATTTTTTGTCATTTGTCGTTTTAACCGATTGATTTTTTTTGTCGTTTTTGCCGCATTTTATTTTTTGTCGTTTTTACCGATTTTATGTCGTTTTTGTCATATTTTGGTTTTTTTTTGTCGTTTTACCCTTTTTTGTTATTTTTTGTCGATTTTTGGTCATTTTAACCAATTTTTTGTCGTTTTCATCGTTTTTGTCGTTTTTTGTTATTTTGTCGTTTTTACCGATTTCTTGTCGTTTTTACCATTTTTTTCGTTTTTACCGATTTTTTTATATTGTTCATTTTTTTTTCATTATTATTATTTTTTATTTTTTTTCCGGAATATTTATATTGTCACCTAACATGGGAATGTAATTTTTCAAGGAATTTAATTCCTTGGAATTTGATTTCCGAGAATATAGAATTCCCGGCTATATAGTATTTCGCATACCAAACGTAGTTGACTGATACATAAGAGAAACGACATGAGCTGCATAAGATTAGACCGCCAATATCCGCAGTGCAACTTTGTCTATAACACAAAATGTATAACACAAATAATTCACACACATTAAAGTTTACATAATAACCAAACTATTATTGCTAGCGAAGCTGCGAATGATACAATACCCCCAACGGGCACAATCATGACCCCTATGACTGTGCAGGCAACATCAACCTGTTCTCCATCACCTCCGACACCTGAACCCTACCAGTTGTCAGTCCAGCAGTCAGATCCTCCACTTCCACCTTCACAACATCAAGCCGGTTGCCAATGTCAGCAATATAGCGGCTGGCACAGTATACCCCAACCGCAGTAGCTGCCATCCCATACAAATTTGTTGTGAGGAGCCTGAATGGAGTAGACATAACAGCAGCAAGGGGTCCACCAATGATCGATATAGCCTGGCCACTCTGCCCAACTACTCCTTGCTCGGCCACAAGAAGACCCGTCTTGCAGTAGATGGCGAAATCCTCGCAATTGTTCTTGAAGACATTGTAGCACCTGAAGCCGCCGTTGCTAAGCAAGTATGAGGCACGTTTCACAACAGCATCAGCTTCATCGGAGACCGCAAGAGTGCACGTGCCTCCTCGAGCCTTGGCCAGAAAAAGAGCAGTGTTGACGGCATATTCAAAGCGGTAAAGGACTCCGCCAGCAAGGAAACAGTCGAGACAGGAGGAGACTACTCCACTAGAATCAGACAGTTGAACACTGCAGGTTGGGCAGGGAGTTTGGCTTCGATTAGGTCCAGAGCTTAATAGGAGAAGGTCTAGGACGGTGCCGGTACCCACTTCTTCGCCTCTCCCTCTTGTGAAATGGACTACCTTGTTTTCGCCTACAAATATTCCTGTTACATAAAGGTTGACAGAAAGCATTAGTTATTAGCATACAGTAAATTAGATACCTATAATATCAATCATCAGCATAGAAAACTATTCCCATAAAAAAAATGGGAAATTTGTAAAGAATTCACCTATGTTGGTCCAGTTTCAGTTTTGTAATCCAGCAAAAACAAACATTGTTGTTGTCTAAAAAAATAGGTGTTGAATAATATAAATCTGTAACCCTCATCCCTCACCAAGAATAAAGTAATGGTGTAGTGGCAGGGACTTCAACATGGTATTATTGGAGCAAACCAGGTCAATCTCTTTGATGTACAGTTTAAGCAGATTTAAAAATAATAATAATACCGTTGAATACCAGACCTCAACCCATAACCCACAAACTGGGTTTGGACCTAGGGGGAGAGTTGACTAATATAAATATATCACTCATCCTTCACCAACAATCTAAGAGTTCTCTGGGATGGAGATTTTACCAGGAAATTGGCTAGTTAAGCTAAAACTTGATAGAATAGTATCTAGATCCCAAAAAAAAAAAAAAAAAAAAAAAAAACACGAGAATCAAGAAGAATGCTGAGCCATGCAGCTGTCTAAAGGAAAATGTCTATGATCACCAACAAGCAAGTAGCATCAGGATGGTTATCTAGAGAGTTTGGCGAAGCCGATAATTCAAGATTTCTCAATCAAATTCTTCCTTCACAACTTGATGTAGCTGGTCAGTCGTAGCATCAACTAAATGATATCATAAAATAACTGCATTAAAGGTAAATTCATCATTAAAACCATCTTAAACCACTCATTTAGAAACATAAAGCTAAAATGTTTTTGTTTTTCCATCTATGGATTTCTTATTCCCTGGTTTCTCCATTGTTTCTTGTGTTTATCCTTTATTTCATTGAGGACAAAGTTCTCACGGGTCCTCTTTCTTGTTTCATTGATTCACTTGAATCCATTTTCTTATGGGATGGGATTCAGTTGTTTCTTTTGGCTTGAACCTTTTTCCTGGACAAGTTCAATCTTCAATCGTATACTTGGATTGGATCTGGTTTGATTTTCATCCTTCTAGTACAGGTCTGGTGTCTTTTCGATTGTGAATGTTTGGATCCTGACCTGTATGATTTTGTGATTTTTTTTCCAATTTACACTTTTTCACCGGTTTATTGGTTTTTTTTAAAAAACAGATAAGTTTATTTCATGCAATAGGACTAGGATTACAAATGTCTGAAATAAAATTTGGTACAATCCTATCCTATCGTTCTTGTCCAACAATATCTCACACTTCACATGTTCCATTGAGACGTCCTCAAAAGCTTGCATAAGGACTTGACAATCTGCCATTACGCTGCCAATGTCAGTGTAGTCATCTGCAGAGGGATCCAATATAGCTAAAGAGAATCACCTTCCACTTTAAGCTTCAAAACTTTCTTTCTGCTGCTCGTTGTAGAGACGCACGTAAACAGAGGGCTTCACTAGCTTGGCCTCGCCTCCATCAACCATACACCTGGAAACTGCAGCAACTACATGAGCCATTCCAATATGCCCACATATTCAAAAACAATTCGTCACAATTCATTCTCTACCCATCCCTGCCTTGGAGTTGTCCAGTGACAACGATGTATTGGACCCTCATGGAAACACGTTGGTTTGCCTCCTCGAAATCAGTCACGAGCTTAGCCGCAGTGATGCTGCAAGTCATAACGCCTTCCCAAACTACGGTATTTCGATATCGCCAAAGTCTCCAAAGTTACACAAATAAGTTCACATTGTTTATTTCTGTGTAGATTTCCTCATCTTCAAATGTTTATGTATAAAGCCTTCTACCATATTTTTAGGAGTGTTACCTGAATCACTTCCATTGTGCCATGCTAAAGGCTATTCTTTAACATTGACACATACGATATGCTTTTTAACTTGCTCCATCCAGGTCGGTTCCAGCTTGCAGTTTCTTCAAGTATGTCATTATTGTTACACTGGCAACCAGGCAGTTGGGGCTTTCATGTGGGATTCTATTTGTAATTCCTTGTTGCTTCCTTTGATAGTGAAAACTATCGGATCTTAGAAAGAGATGCTGAACAATGAAAGCAGAATGATGCAGATAGCTCGAATGCCTTACACATCATTGAAACACAAGATAGAGAGAGACATATCTACCCCCTCTACCCCCCACCCCCACCCCCCAAAAAACTGATTTACTATAGGAGGGTTACATTGCAGTATTATGCAGTAAGACCATAAATAGCACAAAACCATTACGGATAAGATACAATGTTTCCTGAACAAAAGATATATAAAATGATGTGTAGGGAAGAAAGTCGACATGAGGGACTTTGGAGGTAGAAGTGGCGGTTGAAGGGCTATTGTCCAAAAGCTAAGCTTCAATCTCTAAGTTCTATGGTTCCTTTATAACCTTCTAGAGGTTGAAGATACAATAGGCAACTGATACAGGAAAAGGTAGACATTACTAAGGCTGGGTCTCGGATTGCTCATTGGAGGTTGCTTATGCTTCATTTTTCGTTCTTGGAAAGTGTTCCAAGGTTATTTGGTCATCAAAAAACTTGAAAAGTTGGTACAATTTTGGGACAGCTTTTGAGAGCAGCCTTCCCCCTGCTGTCAAGAGCTGCTTATAGTGTGGCTTTTTGAGAAGCACCAGAAATCCCTAACCAAGTCTTAGCTCTACACCACAAACTGGAATACTTCACCAAATAGGCTATTGTCTTTTATACTCATGAAAGCATACAAGGCATTGGATTTTACTTTCTCCATGGAGTATTGTAAGTTTTGTGGAAAAAAACTGAAAATTCTTTATTGATTGTAACATTCAGTTTTACACTTTAAATAGGAAAACAAACACTAACTTATTGCATAAAAAAGGAACAAAATATGAAATATATGAACTGAAATTCTGGAACTGAATTCTTGTTCCTAAAATATGGAACTGTTCATGAATCAGTTCCTAAAAATAGGAACAGAATTGTGAACAGATCTGTTACAGAATAACAGAATATTTTCTACACTCCCCCTCAAGTTGGTGTGTAGATATTTGACAATCCCAACTTGCTAATTAATGCATCAAAATTCGGTTTGAATAATCCCTTTGTGAATATGTTTTTTGTCTGCTGAGAAGATGGAACAAATGGCATACAAATGGTCCCAGATTCGAGCTTTTCTTTAATGAAATGTCGGTCGACTTCTATATGCTTAGTCCTGTCATGTTGAACTGGATTGTGAGCAATGCTTATGGCAGCCTTGTTATCACAATACCACTTCATGGGTGGTGTTGAAGGTCTCCTCAACTCTGAGAGTACTCGTTGTATCCAAAGTAACTCACAGACTCAATTTGCCATAGCTCTGTATTCAGCTTCAGCACTACTTCTTGCCACTACATTCTGCTTCTTGCTTCTCCAAGTCACTAGGTTCCCCCACACATAAGTGCAATATCCAGTGGTTGACTTTCGGTCTGTTTTTGAACCGGCCTAATCTGCATATGTAAAAGCTTCAATACTCCGCTGATCGTTCTTCATGAAATACAACCCTCTTCCTGGTGAACTTTTTAAGTACCGCAATATTTTGTATGCTGCCTCTTAGGTGTTCATCTCGAGGTGAATGCATGAACTGGCTGATGAGACTTACTGCAAATGCTATGTCTGGACGTGTATGGGACAAATAAATTAATTTACCCACTAGTTTTTGATATCTAGTAGTGTCCACCGGTTCTCCTTCCGTGACTTTACCTAACTTGACATTTGGGTCAATTGGAATATCTGCTGGACGACACCCACTCATCCCGATTTCGTTTAGCAGATCCAGGATGTATTTCCTTTGTGACACCACAATACCTTTTCTAGACCTGGCAACCTCCATACCCAAGAAATATCTCAAAGGCCCCAAGTCCTTAATCTCAAATTCCTTAGCTAGATTTTCCTTCAACTAGTTTATCTCTTCAATGTTATCTCATGTCAGAATAATATCATCTACATAAACAATTAAGACTGCTACCTTCCCATCTTCAGAAAACTTCATGAACCTGGTGTGATTTGTTTGAGCCTGTGCATATCCTTGGCCTTTAACTGATCTAGTGAATTTCTCGAACCAAGCTCGGGGTGACTGTTTTAAACCATACAATGACTTCTTCAATCTGCATGCTCTAGTTCCAAACTTTTCTTCAAAGCCCGGAGGTGGAACCATGTACACCTCTTCTTCTAGATCTCCATTGAGGAAAGCATTTTTTACATCTAATTGTTGCAATGGCCAGTCTAGATTAGTTGCCAGGGATAGTAAAACTCTCACCGTGTTGAGTTTGGCTACCGGTGCAAATGTTTCCAAGTAATCAATGTCATAAGTCTGTGTGAACCCTTTGGCGACCAGACGTGCCTTGTATCTCTCAAGAATTCCATCCGAATTATACTTTACCGTAAACACCCACTTGCACCCAACAAGAGTTTTTTCTTTAGACAGATCCACTACTTCCCAGGTCATGTTCTTCTCAAGCGCATCTATCTCCTCAAGAATTGCCTTCTTCCACTCCGGAACATGTAAGGCCTCATGTACAGTTTTTGGAATCTCCAGAAGGAATAGTTGAGTGATAAATGATGAAAAGAAGGGTGACAATTTTTATAGGACACAAATTGAGACATAGGGTGTTGAGTACATGATCTAACACCTTTACGAATAGCGATAGGAATATTCAAATCAGATGACTCAGATAGATCTAATTATGTGGTACCTGGTGAGTCTTGGACCAGTTGTGGTTCGGACTCTTGGCCATGTAAGGAGGTTTCGGCTCTATTTTTCTGACCTGGATAATTTTGAGAAAAAACTTGCCCATATATCTTATCCATGTTTACGTTGTCTCTTCTTTTTGAATGATCAATATTATGTAGCAACATTATGGATTGTTCAATTTTTTTCTCCCGAATTTTTGGTTCAGAATTGCTTCAGAATTATCAGGTTGGTTTGAATTTTGATGTACGACTATATTTTCGTTAAGATTTAAAATCAAACTTTCATTTAAATCAGGCTCGGTTCCACTCATAACAAAATCCTTTTGCAAATCTTTTAAATTCAAACTCGAATCTTCACATACATTCTCCCCCTCAAGATGAGAATTGAAAAACGATTTGTTTTCAAAACATGTAACAAACATTGTTACAAATTTTTTTCATGAACAAACACAAGACATCCAAAAATTTAATCGGCAAGTTTGTTGATATGCGTGCATGAGGAAAGCAGTTTTGAAAGACAACTAATGGGGTAAAAAAATTTAGAATTTTAGAATGCATTTGATTTATCAAATATATGGCTGTTAGGATGGCATATCCCCAAAGATATTTAGGCACGTTTTTAGTGAATCGCAAAGCTCGTGCTACCTCGAGGAGGTGTTTATTTTTCCTCTCAGCAACACTATTTTGTTGAGGGGTTTCATTACAAGAACTTTGTTGAATAATTCCCTTTTCTAAAAAAAAAATTGTCCTAATATTTTATTGAAATATTCTTTCTCATTATCACTTCGAAAAATTTGTATTTTTTCGTGGAATTGTGTTTGTACCATGGTATAAAAATTTTTGAAAATACTTTCTACTTCAGATTTGTCTTTCAGCAGATAAACCCAACTTAATCTGGAATGATCATCAATGAATGTAACAAACTATCTTTTTCCATAAAGTGTGGGAGTCCTTGAAGGACCCCACAAATCACTATGTATAAGTGAAAAAGGTTTTGATGGTGTGTAAGGTCGTGGGGGAAAAACATATCATTGTTGTTTTGCTAACACACAAAATTCACATTGGAAGGAACATAAATTTTTATTTCAAAATAAAGTTGGAAACAACCGTTTTAAATATTGAAAATTTGGGTGGCCTAACCTATAATGCCATAACATAATGTCTAAATCACTAGAAATAGAGATTGATTCGAAACAAGAATTTGAGACTAAGTTACTTGAATTTGATCCATCTTCGAAAAAATAGAGACCTCCACACTCCTTAGCATTGCCAATCGTCCTCCCCGATGTTAGGTCCTGAAACTCACAAGATGAAAAAGAAAAATTAACATGACAATTTTGTTCACTTGTTAACTTACTGATAGACAACAAGTTGCAGGAAAGATTGGGAACATGGAGAACATTATGGAGAATTAGAAAGGGTGACAATTTTATGGAGCCTATTCCGGCTACTGCCGAAAAAGATTCATCTGCAATCTGAATTTTCTTATTTCCTGCACAAGGACTATAGGAAAAAAATAATTTTGAACTTGTCATGTGATCAGTTGCTCCAGAATCAATTATCCAGGAATATTGAGACACGGTTTTAGTACTAAAAAGGGCGATTTGGAAAGAATCACCTTGGTGGGCTAAGGAACAAGAGGAGTTTGCATAAAATTCTGGATATTGTAAGAGTTTGTACAGATGATCTAATTGTTCCTTTGTGAATGGAGACGCCTCTGAGTTGCTTGAGCTTGAGAAGCTTCAGTCCCTGATTGAAATGCTCTGCCTTCACTCTTCTTCTTCAGATGGGCTGGTTTTCCATGGATTTTCAAGCAGTTTTCTCGAGTATGCCATGATTTCTTGCAGTAGTCACCACGGTTTCTTCTTCCTCTCCCCTTCGCCATCAGGTCCTAATCTTCTGCGACCATCAATGGCTAGTTTGATCGATTGTGACCACTCCAGATAATTTTTATCATTCAATTTATAAATAGTAATATGCAAAGATGGAGTAGTCAGAGGATCAACACCGTATGTAGTCGCCGAAAAACTCGTCGAGGTAGCATCCGAGGTCTGGGATGTGTTCGCCCCAGTCATCGTTGTTTATGGCTCTGATACCATGTAAGTTTTGTGGAAAAAAACTGAAATTTCTTTATTGATTGTAACCTTCAGTTTTTACACTTTATATAGGAAAACAAACACTAATTTATTGCATAAAAAGGAACAAAATATGAAATATACGAACTGAAATTCTGGAACTGAATTCTTGTTCCTAAAATATGGAACTGTTCATGAATCAGTTCCTAAAAATAGGAACAGAATTGTGAACAGAATTCTAAACATAATTCTGAACATAATTCTGTTACAGAATAACAGAATATTTTCTACAAGTACCACAAGTTTAATATGCAGGAGTAACCCACAAAATCAGAAATCTAGGACAAGCACCACAAATATCAGTCTCTCTAAAACGCACTAAAAATATTGATCACTACAACGTCTCCTAACGATTATTTTACACCAAGAGAAGATGACACAAAAGAGATGGAGCCGGAATGATCTAAGTAAGTGTACATTCCCACATGGTGATGTGGTGAGGTAAATCAAGAAATTGAGGACCCGGTCAACAATGCAAAGTTTAGTAGATTTTGCAAATTTTTAAAGATTTTTTAGGATCAATTCTGCTCTATTTTTACATGAATAAATCAAACAAATCTAGTGGTGTCATTGACTATGATTTTTTTTTGATATTTGCTTTCCATGTTTCTAAAAAAGGATCATTTAAGGTTTTCTATATGTTTTTTCTTCATGATTGTAAGCCCTATATAAAGGTCATCAATGCAATAGTCTTCTCCATTTGAATATAAACTCTTAGAGAAATTATCTTCGTTTTAACGGCAGGTGGACTCGGGCAACCTCGCGGACTCAAGGTGCTCATGGATTCAAGCACAACCGTTCGCGGACTTAGATAACCAAAGCGTCAACTTCCGATGATGTAGCTATCCTCCCACCTGGTGATGTTTCAGCACCTCAACTTCGACAAGACACAATGTCATCTTCCACTGACATTATATCCAACATACAACAACTCCGTCATCAACCATCCTCATCGCCACGCCTCCCCAACATTGTAGGGACCCCTCCCTACATCAGGTGGTATAATAGCCACCTCGCTCTTGAGCCACAATATCCTCGACATTCGCATCAAAGTTTTGTCTGTAACTCTATCCAGAGGACAGATTGGATTACCAATCAGCTACCCAAAGTCAAGTGATCCAAAGTCAAGTTCTAGACAGATCCTACTTTGTTATAGCCATCAATGAGAACAATGCTATGTCAGAAAGTTTCAACGCTGGGCCAAACAATGTAGAAATTTCTTATTTCGATGGATCGAAATGGATCAACGAGATCCTAGATCAGATTGTAGCGAGAGAACGATACTTCGAATATCAGGAACCCTCCGACTAGAAACAAGTGGACAAAGTCGTTGATCCGGTCACAAAAATGAGAACCGTAACCATTGGTGGAGAGGCATACAATCCAACCATTTAGAATTAAGGAAGCCCTCATGGAGTTGCGACTCGAGATACAACATTGATTCCTTCCACCTTATGAAGGGAGGGTTCCCTACAATTTTGTAGAGGTGTAGGGATGAAGGGTTGTTGATGACAAAGTCGCAAGATAGGCTGTCGGATACAATGTCGGACGGAGAAAGACATGGTGTCGTTGTGAGTTGTCAAGTTGATACGCCGAAACGTCATCAGATGGGGATAATTGCATTGGTTTACATCCATACGTCCGCACTTCTGCTGTCCAAATTCACGAACAGATGTCGAGCCCTTAAGAGTTCACCAAGAACGAAAATTTTCATTCAGAGCATCCAGAGTTAGATAAATTCCATTCAAAGCATCAAAATATAATAAATTTTAAAATAAGCATCAAAACGCTCTTCCAATGGACGTTTTCTATTTTTTTATATTTTTTCATTGCCCGTTTTTCCTCCGTTAACAAAATAATAATAATAATAGAAAACGCCCTTCCTAAGGGCGTTTTCTATTTTTTTTACTTTTTTCGTGGCTACGACGGAAATAGAAAATAATTACACTCGACTGCAAATATGGAATGGTTGTATTAATAATAGGAAGCATTAATTACACAGAAAGAAAGCATTAATTACACAGAAATTAAATGGTTGTATTAATAATAATGGAATGGTTGTATTATTGACATTAAATTAGAGGAAGCATTAAATTAGAGGGAGCATTAAATTAATGTCATTATTAATGCTTCCTTTTTTTCTGTTTCCTTCTTTGCTCTCCCTCTAATTTAGTTATATTAATAATGACATATTTGCAGCCGAGTGTAATTAATGCTTCTTTTTTTCTTTTTTTATGTTTCCTTCTTTGTAGCATTTATGTGTATTTTCATGTTTTACTTTTTTGTTACCTTTTATTTCCGTCGTTGTCAAAGGAAAATAAAAATAGAAAACGCCCTTAGGAAGGGCGTTTTCTATTTTATTTATTTTTTTGATAACGTCGTTAACGGAGGAAAAACAGACAACGAAAAAAATATTAAAAAATAGAAAACGCCCATTGGAAGGACGTTTTGATGCTTATTTTGAAATTTATTAAATTTTGATGCTTTGGATGAAATTTATCTAACTCTGGATGCTCTGAATGAAAATTTCCGCATATATAAAGTAAATTTCTTTAAGAATTTATATTAAAATTCAATTGTCAAAACTATTACATCGATAACCTTTATATTGGCTTACATTCTCTAGTAAATATAAAAAACTACAATATAGAAATCCTAAACTAATCCTAATTATACATATGGAAAACAAATATCAAAACATATCATAGTCAAAGTATGACTAGATTCGTTTGATTAATTCGTGCAAAAATAGACCTAAACTGGTCCTAAAAAGATTAGCAAAATCTATCAAAATTGACTTCTTTAACTGGGTCCTCGATTTCTAGATTTAGCTTATTGCACCATGTTGCCACCCCCACCCCCTCAACTTTACAATTTCTCGATTTTTTTTCTTTAAAGGTTTACAAGATTTACGTTATTCATCAACTAGAATATACAACAAAAGACTACTCCAATGTCAAAACAACATTGTAAAAAGTTTTTGCACTTAATTATCTACACTAGGATGAACTTATGACTTATTGCTTGACAATGCACCTTATTATTGCTCAATTTAGCTATAGCTATATATGAAGGGTTATATTAGTTTGCAATAAAACTTCTTGTGGAATAACATATCTTATGATACACGATACAATAATCAGGTGAATCGATACACGATAGGTATATGGATTTGACATCTAGATTTCTAGGTATTTTGTCAAGAATGACTTTAAATTATGTCATCTTTGCCTTTAAATATACAACTTGGAAGTCTGGGATCCATATATCTTGATTAGTTAATTTAGGATCTAAGGTCGAAATTTAATCCAACCAAACACCACATTTTGTAGGAAGCCAGAATCCACAGGATCGGGGGCAAGTTGTGCACAACCAAACATGCCTTATTTTGTCTCTTACACATCAAACATGGATGATCTAAAATTTTACGAAAAAAAAGAAGACAGTAAGATTCTATATCCAAATAAATTAAGCATGTTGTTGTGATTTGGATAAATCCAAATATGGATGCCCTTATCCATATCCACTACAACCTCTATCCCATTCCCTCTATTTATAAGTTATCAATAAGAAAAACTACGTACAGATTTCTGGCTACCAATTTCTTCTTCTTCTCTCTCTCATTTCACAACACGTTATCAGCAAAAGACTCTAACCAAGAAGAAGGCCTCAAAAAGATCAAGAAGAAGGACAAGAAGTCTCAAAAAGATCAGGAAAAGGAGTCCATAGCAATTTCAAAACCAGGTTCATAGATTACATGACATTTTTTTATGATAAGAAATATGGTTCTTGATGCATGATTCTTGATAAGAAATATCAACATTATCTCAAAAGTACATAATTTATGGTCAGTATTTGATTGCAAAACTAATTTGATACCCATGTGGTTTGCCATTTACAATGTCGAGTCGCCTGATCTTCTTTCTGCAATATTCTGAACCTAACACATGACACATAATATTTTCAACATTATGAATCGGAAACCATATAGGCTATAGAGATAAGTAACTATGTTTCTATCTTCTGATGTGGTTACGCGTAGCCGTTAACAGCATGGTAAACAAGTCACTCAGAAATAGTTGTATCCTCTGCAATCAAGAATATGCTTTAATCATATGTAAAATATTCCATTTCGTTTAGTCGCATTAAATTTGGTTTGGTGAGATATGATGTAAATATTTTTTCGATACTAATTAAGTAACTTAATGCTAGTTACTTTCTGTTACTAAGTAAACTTAAAATTAATATGATTGACTATATGAGACTAAGATCTACATGAAAAATCTGCATTACATTTATATTTTATTCAGAGCAAAATATTGACTCTTCTTTAGCATGTTTTCTTAACTGTTGTACTACTTTTAACAAGTAAGAATACTTTTGACAACTTATGCGGGTTGGTGAAAGTTTTTTTTCCTTTCCTTGACATCGTATTATTTGTATCCATGTGTCTATTAGCCTAGTTCAAGATAAGCATCGTTATGGTCAAATAGAATAAGAAAAAAAATCATCTCCTGAGAAAAATAATTTTAATTTGCACATCAGATAAGCATATAATGTTTGTTTGCACATGCCTCCATTTCCTTTATTTAATGACTCGAGACACTAGTGCAATAGAAATTATATGTAGCATTCATGCCCTTTGTTTTGAATGATTTTGTATGGTTGATTTGGACATGGTACATATGCATGCGTATAGGTGGTAATATTGTAATACTGTTATTTTTAGTGATTTTGGCTGTTAAAGACACTTAATTCTTACTAAATATGGAGGGCATTTATTTATATTTTGGCCCTCTATATAAGCCATGTAACACAAATGTTTGATATGTACATTGTATTGATATGCTTATACCTATGTTGTATTAAGCGTGAGGCGAGGCGAGGCGACAAGATTGCCGCCTCGCTTAATGGCGCTTAAGCGGCGCTTAGTTAGCGTCTCACTTTTTTTTTGCTCCTACATGTAAAATACTCTATATAGTATACACATAAATTTCAATATTTTTCCATACAATCCTACTAGTATATACATGAATAAGAATATCAATTATCAATCAAGCAAAGTAACAATATAAATACTATAATCAAAATGCAAATTACAAACCACACAATGCATATATACTACATAGTCATCAAAATACCATCAAACATAAAATTTGTCTCTAAAGTTCCTAGCTAAAGTTTCACAATTGTCTTAACAACAGATTCGGTTCAGTTTATTAAAAAAAAAAATTCAAAAATCGTTAAGCGAGACGAGACGAGACGCTACTAAGCGACGCCTGAGCGCGCTTAAGCGTTGATCGGTTTTCTGGGACAAAATTCATTAAGCGAGGCTCCCTAATTCTAAATCTCTCTTAAGCGCTCTTTTCACAACATAGGCTTATCCTGAAGAATCATACTCGTGATATGTTCACTGCAGCATAATATTTGAGTCAAATTCGAGTCAAGTGACATATCTGCTAATCTTTCGAAACTCTAAAAACATTAAGTTACATCCTCATATTCTTTTGCTATATGAGATGTATGTTTATACTCTCCACCTTAGGTTCCAGGTGATACACCAAGACACCTGCAAATAATCAAGAGTTGCCCATTTTGTCCATTGATGTATGATGCACGACTGCAATTTCTATTCCATTTGAGACACTTTGTTACTGGAACCACACCCTGGCATTGTGTAGTGTCATGATAATGCCCTTACTAAATATTTTTACTATTTGTTGGCATATTTATAGCTATCGCATGTGGAAAAAAAAATTTAACGAGAGATGCAAGCCCAAACTGTTATATCCATTTTTTATTTTATTTTCAGCAATAAACTTTGATTGCTTCCTTCAGAATTTCTAAGAAAACAAAAAGAAGTTGTTTAGTTGTCCTACAAACTATCATAGACCTGATGTTCTATGTCTAAATAACTTAAAAGCCTATTTATGAATTATAGGATACAAAAAAATAATACAAAATTCTCTTTCTCCCCATATGTAAACCTTACCAAGTTGAAATTATCTGCCCTAGAAGTTAACGGAAATAATTCTCTCCCTTGGAAGTTAGATGCTAAGCTTCACCTCAGCTCCCTTGACCTGGTATACACACCGAGTACTCCTTCAAAAGAAAAGTCAATTAGTCATGGAGACGGGGCTTCCTGGAGATGAGGTTAAAGCGACGATTTTTTTGTGTCGACATCTTTCTACGGATTTGAAGAATGAGTATCTCACTATAGAAGATCCAAAAATTATGTGGGAATCCCTGAAGGATAGATACGACCACCAGAAAGCAGTCATCCTCCCAGCAGCGAGGAATAGATGGATCAACCTTCGATTCCAGAATTTCAAGACAGTATCCGAATACAACTCAGCTATGTTCATTATTGCATCAAGGCTTGAGTTGTGTGAAGAACCGGTTACACAGGAGCAAATGATTGACAAAACCCTCTCAACATTCCATGCCACAAATATATTGTTGCAACAAAAATATAGACAACAACATTATTCTAAGATTTCAGAATTCATCTCTATGCTCCTAGTAGTTGAGGAAAATAACAAGGTACTCATGAAAAATCATAATACTAGCCTACTGAAACACTAGCATTCCCTAAAGCGAATGTCAGTTATGGATATTCCAAAGGTAGAGACTGAGGACGTTCTGAAAACTCCAACAGAGGTGGTTACAGAGAAAGAGGGAAGCGTGATCACCCTAGCAGAGGCAGAGGACGTTCTGAAAACTCCAACAGAGGTGGTTACAGAGGAAGAGGGAAGCGTGATCACCCTAGTAGTGGTAGACATAATGAAACATGAAAAAAGACAGAAAAAACATACTCCAACCGAAGATCAAGAAAATAAGAAATATATAGTACCAAGAGATACATGCTTCAAATGTGGACGTGAAGGTCATTGGTCCCGCACCTGACATACAAGGAAGTGGTGGCCAACTATCAGAAACCCCAGAAGTTTGAAACATCCATTCTTGATATGGACAATGATGACCTCCTTGGTGAAGAATTTGAGGCACAAGAGAACACCAACTTGACATCTGCAGATTTTTTTTGGGACGATCAATGACTCAATTTTATTGATCAAGTAGAAATATTTTAGGATTTTTTTAGACTGTTTATTTAGATCGGTAGTTTTTGCATCTATGTTTTGAACAATAGAATTAATAGGTGGCACTCAACGTCGATTGGATTTTTATGTTCAATTTTTTCTCCTCCGATTACTACTACTAATTAAAAAAAAATTAAAGATGTGAGAACTTATGATTTGTCATGTTAATAAGACAAAATTTTCGATGTTAGTGGGAGATAGGTGGAAGGTAAATGTTATGTTCCAAAATAACGTCGTGAATTATCGTTTTAGAACAACGTTATAAAGCATCGTTCCAGAAGAATGTATAAACGCATACTTCCACTTTATCTAATCTTGACTAAATTAGAAAAAATTATCCCTTATGTTTCACTACAAATAAATTATTAGATGCTTACTCATAGAAGTACCAAAAGAACCAAATAAATGCAACAAATGAATAAGTTCTTCATTAAGAATGCGTAAGACCTAAAAAGGTTCTAAAGATTTAGCTCTTCAGAAAAAGACGCCGAATAATATAACATATCCTAATGCTTTTGAAGAAGCATCTCCTATAGAGAAAAAGTTCATGACGATCTGGAAGATGTCACGAACCAAAAATCCAATTTCTCAAAGTATATCATTCTGGTCGAGGATATACGTAAGATCCTAGAAGAGACTGAGAAAGAGTTACCGGTACCCAAAAAATCTATGTTTCATACATAGTCAAGAGAATTTCAAATCAAGAAGTTTGTCATAGATGATATTATTAAATAAGAATAAAAAATGTGATAAAAATTAAGGATAAACACTATACCATGTTGAAAAGTATAAATGCAATACCCCTCGCATAACGTGGAGTGTTTGATCTTATAGTACAAAACCCAAAAAGAATAAACCTGGTAGGTTCAATTGGGTGTTTGTGAAAAATAGATAGATCCAAGTATATAGAGCAATGTTAGTTCAAGGATTCTCGAAATGATCACGAACAGATATCGAGCCTTTAGAGTTCGCCAAGAATAAAGTAAATTTCTTTAAGAATTTATATCAAAATTCAATTGTCAAAACTATTACATTGATAACCTTTATATTGGCTTACACTTAACTAGTAAATATAAAAAACTACAATATAGAAATCCTAAACTAATCCTAATTATAAATATGGAAAACAAATATCAAAACATCACAGTCAAAGTATGACTAGATTTGTTTGATTAATTCGTGCAAAAATAGACCTAAACTGGTCCTAAGAAGATTAGCAAAATCTATCAAAATCGACTTCTTTTAACTGGTTCTCGATTTCTAGATTTAGCTTATTGCACAACGTTGCCACCCCACCCCCTCAACTTTACAAGTTCTCGAATTTTTTTGTTCTCTCTAAAGGTTTACAAGGTGTACATTATTCATCAACTAGAATATACAACAAAAGGTTACTCCAATGTCAACACAACATTGTAAGTTTTTGCACTTAATTATCTACATTAGGATGAACTTATCACTTATTGCTTGACAACGCACCTTATTATTGCTCAATTTAGCTATATATGAAGGGTTATATTAGTTTGCAATAGAACTTCTTGTGGAATAACATATCTTATGATACACGATACAATAATCAGGTGAATCGATACACAATAGGTATATCGATTTGACATCTAGATTTCTAGGTATTTTGTCAAGAATGACTTTAAATTATGTCATGTTTGCCTTTAAATATACAACTTGGAAGTCTGGGATCCATATATCTTGACGTTAGTTAATTTAGGATCAAGTTCGAAATTTAATCCAACCAAACACCACATTATGTAGGAAGCCAGAATCCGCAGGATCGGGGGCAAGTTGTGCACAACCAAACATGCCTTATTTTTTCTCTTACACATCAAACATGGATGATCTAAAATTTTACGAAAAAAAAGAAGAAAGTAAGATTCTATATGCAAATAAATTAAACATGCAATTTTTTTGTAAAATTTAGTGAAAACTAGAATGCAGGGACACTCCTAAGCTCAATGCAGTGTGTCATGTCAGACGCATTACAGATTGGACATTAACATGGCATAGACATTCCAAAATACACTATGGCATTACATAATATGTGACATGTACGCGTAGCCGTGGCCGTATCCTGTTGTACAAGCTATCTACCTTATTGAATTGGGATAACATACAATAAGTCATGCAACCACAAAATAATAAAAAAACATCAAACCAAGAAATAGACTACAAATCTCAACTATCAAATAGTAACACTACACAATACACTAGGACACTGTCAAAAATATGAGTCTTCTACGTGACCCGTGTCCATATAACGTCAGTGTCCGTGCTCATGGAGAAATAAGCAAGCTATCACGTCCGCAAACAAACAAACAACAAAAGACATCATAGCACGAATTCAATTAGAAACACGGACACTGCACCGCAACTGTGGCGCGATCCATATCTCTAAAATAAAGATCAGGACAAAGAAAAATCCGTGTCGCCGTGTCCGAATCGTGTCGTATCGGTGTCCGAGATGCAAAGGAAACGGGAGAAGGGAAAAAACAGACCGTGGTGAGCATAGACGTAAGCAGTCCTCCACGAGTAGATGTGATCGCCTGGCTTCAAACTCGCCCTACCGATCCTGATGTTTTCCCCCCAAATTTTCCACCAAAAATTTCCCAAATTTTGCAAAATCAACCACCAAACCTAATTAGAAACGAAATAGAAACTAAAGAAACTGCAGAATCGAGAAGTGACGATTGGAATCGAACCTGTTCGAAAGAAGCCCCATCGATTCTCGATCGCGACGAGAGAGAAAAGAGAAGGAGAGAGTGGACACGAAATGGACACAGCGGTTTCGTTTTCTGTCTATACTTTTTCTTTCTTGTTTTGGATTGCGGTGGCGTCCCTTTCTAAATACTCTTTTTAATGGCTTCAACAAAAATATATGACAGTTTTTACTTTTATAAAGGATTTTTGTTAACAGTACTTTTATCTTCTACTGTATATTGTATATATGTCCAAGCTCTCTAACGGCTAGCCTAGTGGTAGTAGTTCGAACCTCCCAATTGTGTATACGTGAAATTTCAATAAAAAAATCCTATATATATTTTCATCCATTTAAATAAATTATAAAATTATAAAATAACTAAACAACTACCTAAATATTCCATTAATTATTTTAAAAAAACTTAACTAAGTATTTAACTTACTAATATGATTTGTTTATAACTAAATAATTTTAAGTCAAGAGACTAAGGTAAAGGCATTTTTCTTGGATTTATTTTAGTTTATTCCTAAAAATAACATATTTTTATAATAAATTTATATTTAATTTTTTTAATATGTTTTGCTCATGCAATGCTTTTGCACATTACTAGTAAGGATAAGGAATTATATATCATCCTGAATTGAATTTAAAAATTGATTCTTAATAATTAAGTATGTCTTTTCGGATACACAATGCAAGTACTACTACTTCAACCCCCATAATTTGTTTTTATATACATAATTATCTATTACCATGTTAAATTTAATGAACAATTTTAGTTATTAAACATAAATAAAAATATTTTTAGAACAAAAAAATTACGATGAAACTTTAACTTTTCTTATTGTATAGTAGTATAGTAGTATAGATATGTGTCCTTCGTTGTGTTATGATGTCTAAATGTGAAGTAGGTTGGGCTAGGCCGAGCCGACCAATATTTGATGGGATTTGGATATGGTTGGGCCAGTTTGATCTTAGGCATCGGACCGGAGACCAAAAATTCGAATCTAGTTCAACCAAGAATTCAGTCTTAGTCGATTCCGGTGTAACGTCCCAGTCCCAAAATACTTAGGACTAAGTACGTAAACATGCCAGTCATATAAATACGAAATATACTCCAATGTATGGAACCCCGTATGTATATATAAGCTGTAAAATACAGTAAAACCATGATAACTAAAGCTCATCCACAAAATCAAAAGAATAGTAATATGAATCAACTCAATAAATTATCATTCATACATGTAGTTGGGCGGAGACAAATCCACTACCAACTATTTTAAATGAAATAAAATGTACAAGAGAATGAACGATAAAAATGGTAAGACAAACCAAGAGCAATCATCTTCGAAAGAATGGAGAAGATCACGGCCATGGCTGGAACACCTGCGAAAAGTCACAAAGCACACACCTGGAGAGATCACCAGGTCCTTAGAGGGACGTAACAAGATACAGGAAGAACATACCATATAAATATTGAATATAAAATATGCCACAATCAAAAAAGTGACAAGACATAAATAAGGTAACCTAATCGTACTAAAGTGAACATGCAATTAAGAAACAATCCTTCGACGCATGAGCCCTAGCTGTAAATGAGATCTGGTATGGTCCCCACTTGGGCACCAGTGACCTAAGCGCATGACGTTGAAAAACGACAGTGGCCAACCTGAGAGGCTAATCATACCCGTATCTCCAGCGGAGCTTCCAGGTTACAAGAAAAGTAAAATCGAAGCCTATACGTCAGGTATTGTCCTCCCCATCCAATGTACCTATCTAAGTCGCATCTACGACCATATTTCTCTACTAACTGCTAAGTCTCCTAACATGCTCCTATTAGCAGTTAGTCCTAACGCATGCACATTAGGGATCAGCCAACATGCAAGGACCTCTACATGCCACTCATCTCACACATCCTCGTGGTACAACTGTGTCAAGGTATATACAATACACTACAAACGGTAGTCCCTTAACTCTATGTCCATATGCGATCAAAGGATAATAACAAGTAAGCTAATATCACTGAGCATGTAGTAAATCAAGAACTGTAAGAAATGGAAATAAATGAATAGTGAAATGTAATAAAATATAAAATTAAAAAAAAAGTATAATGGCAAGGTATCTTGCCTGAGGTTATGTGCAAAAGGAAATGATCCATTAGCTCGAACCGGCAAATAAACGAATCAAGAAAAGCCAAATCCCGCAGATGACTCCGGATGCTGCAACAAACATCACAACGAGTTTGGAATATAAGATATGCCTAGAAAATACCTGTCCAAAAGTCAAATTCTTGAACAGAAGAAAATTATAATTTCGGGTCAAAATGATGTCTGCCGTTAGACCCACTTTGTACCGAAATACGTGCCAATATCTACGGTCTCTAAAGTCGTCAAACTACATGTCTACAGATTTGTTTTGATGAGATAAACCCAACGGTATGTCCAATTTTGGATTCTGGTGGGCCGTGCACAAAATCGCCCATTGAGTAGGATTGTGGGCCCGCCAAAATGGCGTCCCGGTCAACCTTCTCAGAATCGAACCAAACTTGACATACAGGACCAAAAAAATGATACGATCCTGTTGGCGCAAGTTTCGTGTCTATCCGACGAACATGTACGAAGTTATGGCCAAGTTTGTAAAACGTCGATACGGGGGTATCTCGACGGATACGCACTGATTTTGTCGCGCACACGCAACAAAATCGAGTTCTGTCTGTTCCCACACGTCGACAACATCCATATGCGCCTTTCGATGCGTATAGTGCGCGACCATGTCATCCGGTTTGTCGGGGCGCACGCCGTATCGGGGTGTTTTTCTAATTTTCGAAAACAGAATTTACAATTTTTCGTGAAACTTTAACAACGTGTAACTTTTTACATAATAGATGAAAAGTGATTCCAAAAGGTGTGTTACAATCTCGGTTATGTCGTCTTTGACTGTGTTTAGTTAGTTTCTACAAAACTTTATTGTACAGAAAGAAAAGTGGCCGACAAGTTGGTGTTTCAAAACAGTTTTTAATATTCCAGAAAAATGGTTTTTCTCCAACTTCGTCTCGATATTTCAAGCAAGTTGGATGGCCATGTCAAAATCTACCTGGAGGATCTCGAAGAGGGTCATATGGGCTTTCTACATGAATTTACGGATCTAAAAACGGATTGAAAATGAGATAGAGATCGCACGGAGAAGTTAGGTACCTCAAAGTTGAATTTTGTTGTGGTTGTTGATGTTCTCGTTGTTGTTGCCGCTGTTTGCTGCAGACACTCGGGCTGTGTTGTGGCACACGAGGCTGCGGACAGCTCGCCAGAGAGAGGGGAGGGGGATGGAAGGAGAGAGAAAGAACTATGGAAGAGATTATGAGAGAGTTGGAAAGATTAGGGTTTGAGTTTAGGTTAAAAACAAAAGTATATATATATTAAGGGGGAAAGGGGGGTCGACCACAATAGGTTGGCTGCTATTGCTTGTTGGGTGTGGGCGGCCACCCATGGTGCTGCTGCTTTTGCTTAAGTGTTCATTGTGTGGTCGGTTTCCCACTTGGTGGGGCCGACCACACATTGCCATTATTATTATTATTATTATTATTTTCTTTTAACCTTTATCTAAATATTTTTTTTTAACCTTTATCTAAATATATTTAGCTATATCTATATATATATATATGTATATGTATATATCCATATACCATAATCTATTTGAAAACCAAATAACAAATTAAATATTATCTATCCAAATATTTAATATATTTAAATATACCTACATATATATATAAATTCAATTCACAATAAATCAACTCAAAATAATAATATCTTAATAGAATAGACATGTTTATTAAATCTCCACAAAATAACTTTAATAATAATAAATTAATAAAAATTGTCCCAATGGGTGATCTTTACCACACCCTTACATGGGTCTAGAAAATTGTACCAATATTGGAAAACATCATTAATAATAAAAAATAAATTTTGTACCTCTAATTTAATAATTAGAAAATATTTCTCAAATTCTAAAATAATATTAAGAACATTTACACACCCATAAAGTATGCCTACAGGGTCGTCTTGGTCACTCCACATTTCTACTTGGGCCCGGGTTTAGTCCGAGCCCAGTTCGGACTGAATTTGAAAAACTGGGTCATCTAAAAATCTCTTATACAAAACACAAAGGTTTTTGAATCCTAGGGCTGACTGTGCCAAGATAAAGAGTGGTTGGGATTTAATCTTGGTGAATCAACGGTTGTGGGGTTTTATGGGAAATCCAAAGAGTGGGGTTTGCCCTCATAATGGTTGTGGATGAGCATTATTGAGAGTGGGGTTTTATGGGGAATGAGCATTATTGAGAGTGGAGTTTTATGGGGAATCCAAAGAGTGGGATTTGCACTCATAATGGTTGTGGATGAGCATTATTGAGAGTGGGATTTTATGGGAAAACCAAAGAAAATTCACATCCAGCAGTGGTTGGGATTTAATAATTTGATGGGGGCCTCATAATTATTATTGTTCGTTTAAAATTGGGGGTCCAAGATTTTGAGGGGGAATACCTTAAATGAACCATGCCCTATGGGCACGGGTTATGACTAGTCAATATATAAAATAATATCTTATTAAAAATATATAAATAAGTTAATTCACAACTTGGCCTGGTCTTCCTAGTTTGGACATCACCATGGCTAGACTTCCCCTGGCATGGTTAATATACTAGTCAAGGCACACTGCTACAACTTTCGTGCTAAAAGTCATGGTCGTCTAGTGCTCCAAAACTCAACAGTGGCTAAGGTCATTTCTACTAATAAAAATCAATAATTGCATAAATTCATTTTTAAGTCTTTTTAAATAATAAAAATAATTATATAAAAAATTAGGGGTTTTACACCCGGCTAAGACCAGACTGGGTGCGATTCGGATTCGGGTCAAGTCTAGGTCGATCGGTCATTAAAAAAAGGGTTGGGCTTAGACTTTGATTGGGACTATTTTAAAAAAATATTATTAGTAGGAAAAAAATTAATAAAAATAAAAGAAACTATTCATTTTATTTATTTCTAACATATTTATTTATTTTTATAGAAGCTAAAAGGAAAGTACAAATTTTATCTTTAATTTTCAAAAAAATATATCTTACTTTGCAAGACTTCGTCGCTTCATTTTTCATCTTCCACTATATAATGAGGCTTCAAAACGGCTCAAAAGTGAGCCGTCTAAGCCGTCATTATATAACGGTCCATTTTATTTTTTTTAAAAAAATTATGTAAAAAAATGTTGAAAAAAGTAAAAATTTGACAACATGGAGAATCGAACTCAACCAAACAAGAAAAATACCTTGCACCTTAAACACATGAGTTAGAAGAAATATTTAACTACAATTGGATAATATTCTTATTATACGTTATTATACGTGCAAATCACGTGCATTTACTAGTCTTCTTTAGTGCTATCTATAGTAAGAGCTTAAAAATCTAGTTCACAACATTGTCACTTTCATCTTTAACTATTTATCGCACAAACCCAATCATGATCCTAAACGTAGAATTTAAAAATTTATGTATTGATCAACTACGAACTAAGCTATCTACGGATTACCCACGAGGTAAGGTCCTCTAACAACCACTAAATCTCACAAACAATAGTCACACAACATAGACAAGTTAGACAAGTTTCTTATTAAGCAAACTAGCAGTTATGCACGTGCTTTGCACGTAAATTTTATGCTAATTTATCACATAAAAAAAAGAGATGTTGCATAATAATTTCCTTGTAATTATTTGAAGAAAATATTTTATAATTTACCAACTTTTATTATGTTATTTTTTTCTTTTTGAAAAGTCAAATATTTGTAGTTTATTTTTTGGATAGGAAATAAGATATTTGTAAATAATTAGTATTTATACAATTGTAGTTTTATAAAGTAAAAGATATTAATAGTGGAAAGAGACATGATAATAGATACTAAGTACTTATTATGATAATGGGTATTAATAGTGGTAGTGGACATTAATAATAATTGTATTATAATTATGATTACACTATTAGTTATATTTCAAATTAATCAAATAAGGTAAGTTAAGGGTATTTTAGGAATCTTAAAAGTTTCACAATGAAGCCTTTTAAGTTTTCTTATTATATAAAAGAAGATTATCTAGATCTAGGTTACTTAGCAAATAAATTACATACATTACTTACTTTCTAGATTATTTGCTCCATCTAAACAATAACTATTTGATTTTTTTGGTTTATTAGTTTAACTCTAAAATATTAAGGTTGTATCTTTAAGGGTTTGATTAATAAACCATAAGTGTGGAAAGATTTGTATTTGCACTTTCAATGATGGAATTCATATAGAAATCTATCCACTTTCTTGTCCCCTAGTAGAGAATAGATGTGTTTGGTTGAGATACGAAAGTGGAAAGTGGAAAGTGAAAGAGTATATTATAATAATAGTAAATTATAATTAGTTAACATAACAATTTAATAAATCAAATAATAATAAAGTAAATAGTAACTTTAATTAATTAAGATAATAACTATATTAACAAATCCTTAATAAATAATTTATAATTAGTATATTTATAATTACATTAATTAATTGGGAAAAAAACATAAAGGTGGCTAGTATATTAAATATGAGGGAAAATTAGGTGATTATCCCTATTTATTATCAAATATGGTATTTAATGGCAAATTTTCTCTCTCTCAAAACCAAATCCTCATCCCCAAAAATGCTGTGACCCCCTCTCCCACCGCCCCCTCTGCCGCCTGCCACTGCCTTCCCGTAATCCCCCCACTGACCCCCCCTCCCATGATTAGCTCCTCTCCACCGCCATCCACTTCCACCGACGTCGAAACTGTTCCCTCATGCTATCGAAGCCAATCCCTCCTGCCGCAAGTTCTTCAATCGCGGCGGTCCGACTGGTCGTCGATGGGGCAGACAGGAAACGTGTATGCCCAGTCGACGTTTTTAATGTCTCTGTCGTCGAGGTAGGCCATGCTATTGAGCTTGCTTCTCGAGGTAGGTCCTTTGTTTTCTCCGTTTTTATCTTTTTCACCCGCATTTGATAGATTTGTGAGGATGTGGAAGAAGAAAAAAATTGGTGAATAAGAACTGTAGCACTGTTTCTAAAGCAAAATTCAAAGTGATTTCTGTGAGCAACCAAACAGAGTAATTCGCAAATCATAATCCACTTATGGATATTCAAGTAAATCTGCTTCAAATTATCTATTGTCAAACAGTTACTAAAAGTCCGCACATAGATTCATCATCCACGCTCACACATGAACTATGATTGCTTGATGATCAAACTTCAATTAAGACACTATGAAATAAAGCCAAATGTTGGATCCTTTCCAACAGATGTGACCACATATCCTATATATGCTGTCCGATTTGGCCTACTTGTTACGCCCAAAAGTTTGCGCCCTACCAAGACGAACTTGCATAGCACTACACATAGCGTGGTTATGCGGGAAGCTTCCAGAATGTTCTAAAAGAAGGTGGAATGTTCCAGAAGATGGTGAAATCTTACAGAAGACTCGAGAATCTTCCAGAAGGCCCGAGACCCTTCTAGAAGGCTCGAATATCTTCCAAAAGGCCCAAGATCTTTCTAGATGGACCATAATGTATCTGGATAAACTAGAAGCTTCCTTGTAGTTATCTAGTAGTAGAATAATCACTCGAATATTCCCTTTCGAGAAGTTTCTTGTAAGCTCCATAGACATTATAAATAAGTGGGAGGCATCATTTGTTCCTCACCACCCAAAGTTGTAATCTCTCTGTAGTAAAGTAGAGTTTTCATACTTCCAATCTCTCTCTTTTGTGCCATACTGTTCTGATTTACACCTTAGCGATCTAACTAAGTGTTTGGAGAAGGCTGGCACGACTCTTCGAGTAGGAAGATAGTGCGTTGCGCGGGTTGTCACGTCCCAGTCCTAAAATACGTAGGACGGAGCCACGTGGCATTGGCCAGCTACCTATTCAACTAGACTCTAGTCCGACTAGAATACGTATAAGCTGTTCGAAGCCTTGTTAGCAATTCGGCAAACGAAAAAAATTTGGAACGACAAAAGTACGAGTATAAATCGGCACAATATAAGTAAAATACGGTCAAAAATTCGATCAAAAATTTGTCTAACGAAAAATATTCGGATCAGATTTAATTCGTGTTTAGTACGTTTCATATGAACTAATTCGGCACTAATATTCGGCATATATGTAGGGCTCACCCACCTCTACTCCTTCATAAACAAGGGTTCAGTGTGAGAATAAGAAGAGGTTGGATTTTCGGTTTTTCTTTGATTGTTGCAAGCAACATGTGCAAAGACTCTTGGGTTTCTTTTTTTGGTTACTGTAAGACTTTTCTCCTTTTCTTTTGATAATTTTTGAGAATTGTGCCAGTCTTAATATCTAATAGCAGCAAGAGTAAGAAAGACAAGACTGTTGGGTTTCTTGGTCACATTTTTTGGCTAAATTTTTTAAAAATTCGTACGGTACGCGTTTAAAACGCCACAGGCTTAAAATTCGCGTACAAATCCGAATTTTTCAAAAGTATGCAAGTATTATACGTTTATGTAAGATACAGAAAAATTCGCGTATAATACGCATTTTATTCGGGTGATTGCTAACAAGGGTTCGAAGTGGTGTAACTATCACTACAACAACGCTATATCTCAATCCAAGTAACAAAAACATAGGAAAGAAAAATATGAATACTAGTATGCAGCCTAATAATCATACTTGTCCGACTAGATTCAAAAAGATAATATGAGTCTATAAATACTAGACTAAGCAGATAAAAATAATAATAAATAAAACATATAACTCTGAAAGATTGAATACATGTAATAAAATGAATAGCATCAACAATCCAGCAAGCAGCTCAACAAAACCTACTCAGCCAACCTGGAAGAAAACCAGGTCCTCAGAGGGACGCAACAAGGTACATAATATACAAGCCAGATGTAAACAATGCTAAAAATGTGAGTATGTAAACTGCATCGAGACATGGTGAACTTGACAACAACCATTCTATGTGATATGCTACTTTTGAGGACAATGTTCGATACGTAGGCTTTCCAAATATAAAATTTGCAGTTTTGATATAGAGACTCAACGGGATGCAAAATCCGTAGCTCCGATATAGAGACTCAACGGTGTATATGAAACAGTGTGTGTGTGTGCATAGTAGCCCAAGCATATAGTAGCTGTCCTCCCCTCCCATGAGACCGTACGAGTCGAATCCATGACTCGCGTGATCTGATCCTCTAACAGTAACGGTCAGCCATACATAGTAAAGTAAATGTAACCTAATCAGGGTCATGAATCAACACAGGTTCTGGACTTCTGGACAACTCTAGAATACAGGGAGTCTGGAAAAATAAAAGTGTATAACAGTGTCCTATGGTACAAGTGTATCCTGGCTGGTACAACCATGGTATCGAGATAGTCTCTAATGACCGATACTAGACGTTACAAACGTACGCCTGCACCCGTATCTGCCCCAGACGCTAAGTATTCGATCGACGATCCTACGTCGATACGTATAAAATAGAACATATATTTTAAAAAATTAAAACTGGAACTGAAATACAAATGGCAAGCAGTACACTTGCCTGGAATTGTCCAATCTGTGTTGAGACTACAGTACCAAGGCCTATCATGCTATCCATGAGAATACACTCCTTGCAATATCTATCAACCCAAATCACAAACAAATATATATCACACACTATAACACACATATGACTAATAACTCCCACCTAGGGAGCTTAGGTCATTTCTAGTCACATATTACCTTTTGTTATCTAAGAACTTGTTAATTATATCGCCTAGAACTAGATCACACTAGTCTCTATAATCATTATTGTTAATAATGAATTGCAAGTTGTAAGTTATTAAAAATATCAAGTTTGTACCTTGTTATTCGTACAACGAAACCTATAATACGTAAATCGAGACAAGATGATCAACTGTAAGGTCAATAATCTTATCTTGGCAATCCACATGGTCACCTAGTCAATTTTAGCGATGTGAGATAACTAGAATCGATCGATCTTAGTTTCGACGCACAGATTCCGAAATATGAACATGAATAGGAATTAATTATAATTAAGGGTGATACATAAAGAAAAATTTACATACATCGTTGGATGATGAAACGAACATCACCAACGTGCCAGCATGGTCAAATTAGCTAGGATAGCCTATCCATAGGTCCAATTTGGACACAAGGGCAAACGATAATTTTAAATCAAAATGATATCTATCGTTGGACCCACTTTGCACCGAAAAATATGCCAGGATAAAAGTCATCTAAATCTGGAAAACTATATGTCCACGAGTCCAGAATGATGATACGAACCCAAAGTTATATCCGAAATTGGATTCCGATGAACCGATCTCAAAATGACCCGTTGACCCGGATATTGGGATCCGATTTGCACGAAAATGCGTACCGGAGCCAAAGCCCTCTAAATCTAGCGAAACATATATCAACGAGTCCAGAATGACGACACGAACCCAACGGTATATCCAAAATTGGATTCCGATGAGCCATTCTCAAAATGACCCGTTGACTTGGACACAGGTACTCAATTTGTACCGAAATGCGTGTCGAGGCCACGTTACTCCAAACTCAGCAAATTATATATCAATTCTTGCCAGAAAGATGCCACAAGTCTACTGGTGGCATCAGAATTGGAATCCAGAGTCCCGAGTCCAAAATTAAAATTTTACAAGTTGAAAATTATGAATTCGGATGGCCAACTTTGGCGACGAATTCAACCATTCAAACGACCTCACAATGGAACAATTCTTGGTTATACTAGATGTACACAGAAACTAGTGGCATATCAAACGGAGCTACAATGGCGAAGAAACAAATCCACAAAGTTGGCTCCACAAAATTGTCAAAAATAAACCCAATTATTCGCCCAACTTAGCGATCAGTTTTGACATAGTAAACGACCAAATTAACGACTAAAAATTTAGGAGGAGATAGAGCTATATACCAAGATTGCAACAGAGCAAATAGTTCGATGATCCAATGGTCGGATCGCCTAGAAAATACGCACAAAGTCGCTATTCCGAGATATGCATTCTAACTTTTGAAAACACGCATCACGGCAGAATTTCGACGAAAATATCGAAATTGACTATAGCGATCGCTGGAGTGGACATGGCCATGCCGAGGTGGTACGCGATTGGTCGCCGGTGTGCAGGGTGGTCATCTGGTGGCACGACGGTCGGGGATAGGCCGCGTTAGTGGCACTGCGCACAGCAGCAGGTGCTCTCGCGATTGAACGCACGAGCGTGCGCGAGCTGCTGGCCGTGCGGGTTACCGCCGCCCTGGCCGTGCACGGGGGGTGGTACGTTGTCGATGGCCTGTTGTGCGTCGGGGTGGTCGTGGCTCGCCGTTAGTGCGGTGGTAGGCTGGGATGGTCGGAGTCAGCGTAAACAACAACAGCCACAAGGTGAATGAGGAAGAGGAAAAAGGAAAAGAAAAAATATATATATATATATATATGTATCAAGAAGAAGGTGATGAAGGAGGAAGGAAAGTGTAGGGAAGAGAAGAAGAAGGAAATGAAGATTGGAGGAAAGCTGCTACTAGAAACATGGGGTTGTTGTCGGCTGCTAGGGGGTGGGTTATGAAGGATTATATAGTTAGGGTTTTGCCTAATATTTTCTAATACACATACACTCATACATTTTCTTTAATGCTATCATGTTATTTTTAATATTTAAAACAAATATTTAGATGTGTAAAATAAGGAGGTAACCTAGATAATCTATAAATCTATATAAAATCATGTATAGAACATAGGCTCATATATTTATGTATATATAAACTATACATAATATATTAGGGCCCAAAAAACTGTTACATACTATCTATATGGGTATAACACCATTACAAGGGTAAAGCTTATTAGGATGTTTTGCCCTTGGAAATATTCTAGTCCTAATACTATTTAAAATGCCTACCAACATATACATAAAAAATACGTTTAATAAACAAAATAACAATTTAATATATATATAACAAATATTTAGAAAAGTATTTATTATCCTATTAAAATAAAACACGTAATATTTACATATATTGTAAATATACACCCGCATGGACGTCTTTGGACGTACTACATGGCTACATGGGTTTGGGTCAAGTCTGGGCTAGAATGGTACGACCAGGTATCCTAAAAGTCACTATCTTAATAAATAATATTTTAAATTATCTATATGGGTCAAGTCACAACTTTGACTGATTTTCTTAATAAGAACACATATATGGCTCGATCTTCTCTAGCATGGCTAAAACATTAGTCAAAGCATACCACTACACTAGCCGTGCCAAAATTTCTAGTCATTATGCATCTCAAACTTAAACATGACTAAGGCAAATATATATATATATATATATATATATATATATATATATATATATATATATATATATATATATATATATATATATAAAGCTACTATAAATATAATAATATATATATATAATTGAATTTAACCCTATTTTGTCGTATAACATCCAAAAATAAATTCAGAAGGACTCCACTAGGCCATAACAACCTACATAGACTCTACCAAGGCATCGTCGACCTAGTTTGGGACGGAATGGTTTATTGAACCGAAATATACTCCAAGAGTTTATTAACTGGGTATCGTGTGCCATTTAAAAATAAATTACACAAGGGAACTCAATTGAGTGACACACCCTTGGCATGCATGTGGTAGGCTCAAAATAGGACAAAACCATATATTGGGTCGATTAGGTTTGATCGATGTCGAGCCTCAAATTTAAATTGGAAGTTAGGCCAGTTTTACGGTAGTTGGTCAAATGGCCTAAATTGACCAGAAGGTTGTACGAGATAAATATAATACAAGAGAACAAGTTTGAGTGGGACATGATACACCAAAATAAAGATAATCTTGTCTACTGTAAAACTCATGAAGGAGGTTTCGAGAGAATGACATCTCTGACGCTCTAAGAATCAAAGTCAAGGAAATGTACCTTTAACGATAAAAACTAATTATAATAAAATATTTATCGAAAATAATTCATTTAAAAAATTTAAAAGAGCCCTAAAATTCAAGGGGGCTCACACGGGTCGGAGTACAGCCTAAAACACTAAGTCCGTGACAAGTGGTATCAGAGTGAAGGTCGGTTGGTGCCATGTTGTCACGACCCGCAACCAGAAGTTCGGACATGAGTACGTAGAACACGTCCAGCCTACGCCGCATAGTCAGCGGTAGTACGCTGTCTAATCCTCAAGTAGCATCAATCTAGCAATTAGAATGTAAATCATAATAACAAGATTCTAACTCAATCATAAGTGCTAACAAGTAGATATGAAATATAGAGACAAGTCCACAAAGTCCAATCCAGAAAGTCATATACATGAATATTCAAAATAGTGTACATCTCAGTAATGTTCTGACAACAGAAATCTAAACAACAAGTAAGCAAATGCTAAACTAAATCTAAGTATCCTCCAGTGGTATGTCTGTAACTGCATCTTCTACATCCTCAGGTATACCGTGATCAATCTCATGTGTAACATAGTAAGTGGGACACCGATCCTCTAAGTCATCGCCTAAAAATATGGTTATCCAGTCAGGATGAGAGCAAGTACAAAATATGATCTACTATTCGTAACATGATAGGAACTATATAACATGAAGTAAGGTGAGAGAACAAAGTGAATAAACTGTAATGATGATATAACAGGTATATAGACAGGAAAAGGAATAATCATGGCATGAAATCAAGTCATATGACAATCAATATGAAAATGCATAGGTCATAACTATACTAAGTGTATTTGAAATACCACGTTTTATATGTGATCGGGCAGAGGGATCTACTTGGTCCGGCTAAATCATATGTGTCGTGTATGATTTAGCTATCAATAGGGAACATGGAATAGGGAATATAGGTTTTGATCACATATATACTAAGGTATTTTGTGTCCAACTAGTGCTCATGGATTCAAACTCAACGGGAAAACATGTACAGGATAAACTCAAGAACAGGAAACGTGACAAACATGTAATAGAATCCATAATACTAATCTCGTGTGATAGTCGTGACAATAATTAGGAAATGCACATCTAAATCATGAATAGAGTAACTATTATCATTGCAATTACTTGCCTCGAGTATTTGAAGTCAATGTGCGCGACACAAATGTGTCGACACAAAAAGTATCAGAGTCTAAAGGTCCAGAATATAATAATAATCCCCAAAATAACATCGACCATAATAAGTGTCCGAAGATCATGCCGTCCAATAGTAATTCAAGATTGGTCCATCATCCAATAATCTGATAGTAGTCCATAATAGAAAGTCCACAATCCTGTTGATTTAGAGATAATTGATCAGAAGCACAGATGAGAATGCACGATTAGTGATTGATTAATCAAATTGAATGAGAAGGACATAAAGATTAAGCCATGGATTTGATTTAGATTATCTAGAAAAGTTTAATAGACTAAAATAATATAAATATTGGAAATTAATATTAATATTTATTAAGGAATTATTAATATAAACAAATACTTTTTTAGGAACTAATACTATTATTTAGAAAAAGGGCTTTTAAAATATTTACTTACTATTTTTAGAAATTACCAATCCAAACATTATATCTTTCTATAACATATTTAGAAACAATTTTTGAAATACTTAAAACATATAATAATTGTAATCATATATAGATATATCTCTATTTGAAAATTAATTTGGAAATTATGTTCGATAATAACATTAAGCGTACTTTTTTAGGAATATAGATAATATTATTTAATTTCTAGATAATATAGATTATTACATATAATGCTATATTTATAAATATATATATTTATATATAGGCTGAAAGCCTATAATCACCTGGACGTGGCCTAACCTGGCCCAACAATAGCCAGCCTAATGAACATTTATAAAAAATGATATCCAATAGGCTGAAAGCCTAGTCCATATAAATAAAACAATTAAATTAAAAGAAAAAAAGCACTAGGCTCTGAGCCCGACCCAATGATTACTAGGCTCAGGCCTAGCTACTACCATTCTTCTCACATGAAAGAACATAGAGAGAAAGAGAAAGAGAGAGAGAGAGAGAGAGAGAGAGAGAGAGAGAGAATAGATAGAGAGATAATGTACATAGAGGGAAATAGTGTAACCCCCGTTAACCGAATTTTAGAAATTTTCTTAATTTTTACTTTCTATTTTCTAAATTTTTTCCCTAAATCTTTAAATCCTAAATTTTGGTTTTGTAATTAGCTAGATGGAATATATTCTTTTGATCATGATATGTTATAGACTAGATTCATATATAATAATACTTTGAAATTTGTAGTAGCCATTGAGTCTATTGGATTTCAACTAGTTTAGGACCTAAAGGCCTAAAGTATATTAATTATTAAATTTAAAACTTATTTTGTAAATGAGCTTAAGCTCATTAATTTTCTTATAATATATGATATTAGGGGCTAGGACTTCGAGCCTAGCTATCGTTTGGCTAGTTAGTAGCTAATGGAAAATTACCTAATAATTAGCTAATTAAATTAATAGATTATTTAATTAACTAGTTGTTAGTAGCTAGTGTTATGGTGAATTGTTAGTGTTTTCCACTAATTTTCTACATCAACTACAATTACAAGCTTGTCCTTAGGGTTTTCCTACACCACTCCTATATATTTTGGGACTCCCTAATATGTTATACAATTTCCTACACACATCCCTACAAACACACAACCGCCACTCAAACCCAAGCCTGTATACCGACCACTTCTGCAGCTCTCCCAGACCTCCACCATTCCTTTGCCTATCCGACCATTACCGCAACCCCCGGGCCACCTTTCTGCCATTCCCGACCACCACCAAAACTCTAGCGCCATCTGTCACGACCAGCAACAGTTTTTCGAGATACGAGTGCGTGTCCAAGCCAGCCTATGTCGTAGTATTGGCGGTAGAACGCTGTCAAGGTCATGATGCTCAAATCACATAAAATAATAACTTTCTGCTCTTTTACAATAACTAAATTAAATTTAAAATATTCACAAGTTTTATATTTGAAGAAAATATAAACTCTTACAAATATTGAAAACTGACAATACATCTAACTAGTCTTCTACGGTTGACCTCAACATATACCCAAGTTTTACATTAAAAATAAAGCACTATCTACGAGGTCTACATTACATGAAATAAAACACGATCTACGAGGTCTATATTGTATGAAATAAAACACGGTCTACGAGGTCTACATTACATGAAATAAAATACGGTCTACGAGGTCTATATTGCATGAAATAAAATATGGTCTACGAGGTCTATATTGCATGAAATAAAATATGGTCTATGGTCAAATCACACATCTACTTGGTACTTCCCTTTCTCGACACGACATGTAAGAAACATGACAAGGTATGAAAGAAAGATGAGATATGGTATCTGCGTAGAGAGCGTGTCGAGAATCAAATATTAAATGACTAACAATGAACTATAGTAATTAACAATATCGAAAACAAACAATAAATGTACTCGCCTTGGGTCCTTTGCTGGTGAAACTGATAATACCAACCACTCAGTATGCCACACAAAATCAAACTCGCGCAAAAGTCTCTAGATGCTGAAACAGATATCACCAATACGTTTGGTATAAAAGAAATTTCTAAGAATGCCTACCCAAAAGTCCAATTATGGACAAAGGAGCAAAATCATAATTTTGGGTCAAAATGATGTCCGCCGTTGGACCCATTTTGCACCAAAAAGTGTGCCAATATCTACGGTCTCCAAAGTCGTCAAACTATTTATATATGGGTCTGGTTTGACAATATAAATCCAACCATATGTCCAGAGTTGGATTTCGGCGGGCCGTGCACAATTTTGTCCGTTGGATCAGGTCGCGGGCCCGCCAAAATAGTGTTCCGGTCGACCTTCTCATAATTGGACCAAACTTTGCATACAGGACCAAAAAAATGATACGGTCCTGTTGGCACAAGTTTCGTCTCAAGATGGCGAATATGCACAAAGTTATGGACTAGTTTGCAAATGGGCCGATATGGGGGTATCTCGACCAATACACCTCGATTTCGTCGCACAAGCACAACGAAATCGAGTTCCGTCGAATCCCACATGTCCGCGAAGTCGATACTCACCTTTCGATGCTTTCGGTTCGTGACCAAGTTGCCTGGTTTGTCGGGTCGTACGCCATATCAGTGGTTTTTTTAAAACTTCCCCTGTTTTGAAAACTAATTTTCTTGGTTTTGGAAATTGGGTTTCTCGATGCACAGTCATTGAAATTTAAATCTACAAAAAAGGTTTATGAAGCCTTGTAGGTTGTCTATGACTCCCTTTAGTCATATTTTGTAGATTGTTAATGGATTGATAGAATCTTCTCCTCGAACAGGGGCGGTTCGACTGGTTATAGGCTGTTTGTAAAAATAGTTTTTCATTGATATTTGCATCAATTTTGTGAATCGATGGCTCGACCATAACCAGAACTAATTGCTGGGATTTCGAGAGGGTCGTATAGGGTTCCAGAAAGGTTTACGAAATTAAAAATGGCTAAGTATCAAGGAAGGAATTCGAGTGGAAGGAGGGGTACCTCGCTGTGTCGAAATAGAGGACTTGCTCTATTCTAGTCAGGTTTTGGGCATCTCACGACGGTACGACGGCATTGTGGTGGCTGGAGGCGTCGCAGGGGTAGGAGGAATTGCTAGTGAGGTCGCAGGCGACGGGGGTTTACTCACGAGAAGAGAATTTGAAGAATTTGAGAAATTTCACATCCGATGTTGTTTCCTCATTTCTTAGGATTTAAATCTTGGGTTTAATCTAATCGGTGAGAATCCAATTAAGATTTTAGGGAAGAAATCTTGGGAAGATTTGGTTTTATATGGATGTAAATCCGTTAGGATTTATTTCGAGTATCCGCGCTGTTCAACAGCGGTTCTCTGTTGTGTGTGTGCGGCAAGTATTAGGTAGAAGGACTCGCGAGATTTTGGAAACACCTCACGAGATTTTGGTTATTTGATTTACTTAGAATATATATACATATACATTTTATGTATATCCAAATTCCAAAAGTCCATTATAAAATATTTATAAATCATTTATACCTCCCATGATATTTGCTATATATATATATATATATATATATATATATATATATATATATATATATATATATATATATATATATATATATATATATATACCTATTTAGTATATATAGAATATATTCTTTTTTTCCTCATTCTATCACTCAATAATAAAAGAAAAGAACGAAGAAGAAAAATAAAACATTTATTTTAAAAATATAATTCCATATAAGTTTTTATAACTCATATTATCTATTTATATAAAGTTCCATATTTTGAAAATACTTTTCCCTTTATATCTATTTATATATAAAAGTAAACAAAACAAATATATACCAATATAATTTATGAAAAAGTCTTTCAACACATATACCTAATAACTGTAAAAACTCTTTGTATTGAAATAGGCATTTAATATGTATGTATCCATACTCAATAATTTATTATAATAGAAATATAAGGTAAATTCCCAACTCAACAATAAAATAAATTATAATAAATAAATAATTTTAATTAGGAAAGGAAACAAAAAAATTATTTAAAAATTCAGAGGGTTTACATCCTACCCAACTTATAAAAAATTCGTCCTCGAAATTAAAGTAATTTTAATATCAAGAATACGAGGTTTTATACAAAGGGAGAGCCTGCACATCAAATCGTAACTCGATTTTTGAGACGATAGAAAAGGTGGTTATCACAGGAATCCAAGTTGACTCCATATTCTATAAAATGGGGTATTCTTGGTTTCAGGCCCTACCCAACTTATAGAAGTTGGCTAACCATGAAAATCGTCATTACAAGACTTTTGAGAATGAAATTCCTAGGAAAAGGCACGAGAATATTGGACACTCCTAACTACAGTCACGAATTCTAAGTAAGCTTAGATATTGCCATGGTGTTCTTGGTCAATTGTTTTAAGGAGAAACTATTACAATTAACATTGTTCCTGTAGGGGTTACACTTCGACAAGATAGTAAACATTTCTTGTTCGAATATAACTAAAAAGGGCCAGTTCAAAGGAATTCAGTCTTCGCTCTACATGGGTAACTAAGAGATGAGAGTCTGTAGGAAGCCTTCTCATAGAATTATAATTGAAGACAAGGCATGATTAGGTATATTCTTTTAAGACATGATGACTAGCGTGTGAGGGTTGGTGTTTGGTGTTGTACAGGAGGTATCAGCTTGTTTGGATGGAATACATACATCATATGTGTGATGTGTCTTGCATGGATCATGGGTATTTAGTTTGTTTAAGGGAATGGGTCAATTGCATGGTTAAATTAAAAATGAAACAAAAATGGGCCTCTAGGGTTTGTTCTAATGGAACATGTGTCGTACATGTGGTGTAATAGAAATGAAGTACAGAAAGGTGTGTTTGTGTGGGACATATATGTCATATGTGTAGCTTGATTGGTCTAGTTCATGAATATGAAATTTGTTGGAAAAAAACGCTAGTATTGTGCTTCTAATATCAAGGTCATGGTAGAGGGTGTCAAGTATTACGGATAAGAGTGGACGTTATGAACCATTGTTTTATTAGTTCAATTGGAACCAATCTATCCCAATCACTT